>JAJIBD010004125.1:0-44377 GCA_021461705.1 Cryptotis parvus
TCCATTCAGTATAATATCTTTGTTTTAATAATAGTTTTCAATCTGTAATTTGCCACATGTTTAGCAACATCAAACTTATTTTAGTGAATAAGTGAACATGAACATGAAAAGATATGAGTGTCCACATATCTTTCGGATTAATGATTTTTGTTGTCCTTTGAGAGATACCTGGGGAAATCACTGTATCACTGTCTTGCCGTTTATCTTCCATTTGCTTGAGCGGCACTAGTAACATCTCCATATGACCTGTCTCATGCAAGTAGAGCCCAAGGGCACCTGCTTGCTCCAGGAACATAAAGAGCCTCAAACCATTCCATCAGGTCATGGGAATGAGGTCTATAATTGTTACTGGTATCTGGCATATCAAATACGGCACAGGTAGCTTGCCAGGCTCTGCTGTGTGGGTAGCATACTCTTGTAGTCATCTCAAAATCCAGCATTTATTGATGAACCGCGCAGCCACAAGCGGCCGCGCAAGCAGGCTGTGATAGGCTGGTCTGCTGGGTGGAGTTCTGACCAGGAGGAAGTCCAGATGTGGAAAATGGAGGTCCTTATGGAGTGGGGGTCGTCTGGCTTGTTGTGAGGCTATGCTGGTGGTGGTGGGCCAGGCCTAGAACCTGCCATCCCTCCCGGGCACCTCATGAGTGGCTGGGCACAGTGAGAGTCAGTAGCAGCTCTGCCTCATGTCTGTCTCTGGATCAGCATACCTGGGCCGGATTAAAAAGACTGCAGCAGAGTGGATCTCAATGAGCCGGGCTGTGATAGGCTGGTCTGCTGGGTGGAGTTCTGACAAGGAAGGAAGTCCAGATGTGGAAAATGGAGGTCCTCTCATGGAGTGGGGGTCGCCTCTGGCTTGTTGTGAGGCTCTGCTGGGGTGATGGGCCAGGGCTAGAACCTGCCATCCCTCCTGGGCACCTCATGAGCGCTGGGCACAGTGAGAGTCAGTAGCAGCTCTGCCTCATGTCTGTCTCTGGATCAGCATACCTGGGCCGGATTAAAAAGACTGCAGCAAGGTGGATCTCGATGAGCCGGGCTGTGATAGGCTGGTTTGCTGGGTGAAGTTCTGAGGAGGAAGTCCAGACGTGGAAAATGGAGGTCCCAGGGAGTGGGGGGTCATCTGGCTTTTGTGAGGCTCTGCTGGGCAGGAATAAAGACTGCAGCAGGTTGGATCTCTATGAGCGGGGCGTGATAGTCTGGTCTGCTGGGTGGAGTTCTGACGAGGAGGAAGTCCAGATGTGGAAAATGGAGGTCCCTCATGGAGTGGGGGGTCGTCTGGCTTGTTGTGAGGCTCTGCTGGGGTGGTGGGCCAAGGCTAGAACCTGCCATCCCTCCCGGGCACCTCATGAGCGGCTGGGCACAGTGAGAGTCAGTAGCAGCTCTGCTACTGGGCATAGAATTGCTATATCAACCTTAAAATTATGAAAACAGCTATATTTTTCACACTAAAGTTGAACTATTTTACATTCATATTAATAGTGAAAAAGGATTTCTTTCTCACACTTTTTAGTCTCCTGCATTTGTTGTTTCTCACCATTTACATATGGGTAACTTTAACTGGTTTGAGGTAATATTTCACTGTTCATTTGACTCAAATTTCCTTGTATTGTAACCGATTAGCATTTTTCATGAGCCTCTTGGCCACTTGCATACCTGCAAAAAGTTTCTGTATGGCACCTTCCTCTTTATTTTTTGCTAGAGTTATTTTCTTATTTCTTAAGTTTTATTGAATTCCTTACATATATCTTGAATATTTATTAATATTTCATATGCGTGGGGTGTGAATATTTTCTCCCATTCAGTATAATATCTTTGTTTTCATAATAGTTTTTAACAGTGCACAAACATCTTCATTTGAAGCAAGTCATCTATTTCTTTATACCTTTATTTTCCATATTATTAAAGTCAAAGTTCAACTAAAGTACAGAGTACTATATATTATATAGATGTATATTATATATTCAAGTCTAATAATCAAGTCTATAATCATTTACAGTTATTGTTTTCTGCGTCACTGAATGCTGATCTCTTTTCATCCATCTTTATGAATCCATTCAGTTTTCACGCTTCCATTTACCAAAACATATACTTTCTCCATTTTATGCTCTTTGCATAAAATATTAGAAATCAACTGCCCATTTGGGTGAGGATTTGATTCATCATTACCAGTCGAGAACTTTTTGTCTAGGTTAATCTAAGTTTATGTTCTATTTTTCTTCTTTTTAGTGAATCACAGTGAGACACAGTACAAAGCTGTTAATGATCGGGTGCCAGTCATACAATGTTACAACACCCATACTTCCATCAGTGTATTTCTCCCACCACCAATATGCCAATTTTCCTTCCTGCAGTCCGCCTCCCCAACAAAACCAGGAACTTTTTCTTCTTTCTCCCTCTCTCTTTCTTTTAGGCATTATGCTTTGCAACACTGACAC
The DNA here is from genome assembly GCA_021461705.1 of Cryptotis parvus. NCBI lineage: Eukaryota > Metazoa > Chordata > Mammalia > Eulipotyphla > Soricidae > Cryptotis > Cryptotis parvus. The sequence goes on from JAJIBD010004125.1 coordinate 2,433, forward strand.
TGAGAGGTTATCCTGTTTGTTCCTTTATGTACTCTCAGCATACAGTTCTTATACAGAGTGATCATTTAGAACCTTAATGTGGTTCAGTCCCTTCTGTATCCCAACTGCCTTTTCCCAAGCACTTCAAGCAGTCTTTCAGCTGTGGACCACTTTTGGCCCTTGTTTCTACTGTCCTTGGATCCTGTTTCATATAATGTTTTGCTTAGATCCCACAACTGAGTGCCTGCATGATACTCTCTATAGCCATCCATTTACAAACGAATTTCATGACTTCATTTTTCCTAAGAGTTGTATAGTATTCCATTGTGTAGATGTACCATGTTATGTATTGTTGGCTGTCCTTGTATGTTTTTTCAAATTAGATAATGTTGGCATCATAGATGTTCTTGGGAGTATTTATTTTTGGAAGTATTTTTTGGAAGCATTTTTGGAAGTATTTGAGTAAATAATGTACAATTGTACATACTATGTACATAGTGTGTACATATCTTTAACAATACGATAAAGTACTTATTTGAAAATAAAATTCACTAACAATTCAAATTAGACCCGTTCCTGTATTCTTTGGAAAGTTTCATAGCTGTTTTTGTTTTCATTTCTGTACTTGTGTTTGATCTGTTCAAGCCATATGGATTAAGTTCTGAAAGCTAAATATTAGTAAGTTATCCATCTCTGTGAAAAATAGTATAAGACTAATATCCAGGCCAGGAAAGATATGGACTAGGAGGACTTGCCAATGGTTGATAGCTATCATATGTATGGGGAGTCAGAGGCTAGGTAAGATAGAGAAGGTACCAGTGTGCTAATAATTGTTGAAAATGATAAGCCAGACTAGCACTGTGCATTGAACATAGGCAAAGAGATATACATGATAACCCCTAAATGTATGTATTGCAAGCCAATGGGGACACTGGTGGTCAGAAATCTGCACTGGTTGAGAGTGGGTGCTGGAACACCATATGACTGAAACCCAATCCTGAACAGCTTTGTAATTATATATTCCATGGTGCCATAATAAATTTTTAAAGTTATCCATCTCTTTTAGGATTCCCAGATTCTTTGCAAGTATCTGTTCGGACTAGACTTATAATCTTTTGATTTCTTCAGTATCTTTAACAAAGTGAAAAATTCAATATCTGGTTACTATAATTAGGACTTTTTCCACATCGGACTTCCCTCTCATCACAATTCCACCCAGCAGACCGGAATATCACAGCCCGGATCATCGACTCCCACCTTGCAGCAGTTTTTTTTCAATCCATCCTAAGTATGCTGAACCAGAGACTCTCAGACATGGGGCAGAGCTTCTTTTTTTTTTAAGTATTTTATTATACCACCGTGAGATACACAAATAAAAGATATACAATTAAAAAGTTCATGTTTGGGTTTTGGTCATACAGTGTTTCAGCACCCGTCCCTCCACCAGTGCCCATCTCCCACCACCAACACCCCGGTTCCCTCCACCTTTCCCCAGCCCTGCTCCATGGCAGGTTCTACTTACTCTCCCTGTGCCCAGCTGCTCATGAGGCGCCTGGGAGGCATGGCGGGTTCTAGCCCTGGCCTGCCACCCCAGCAGAGCCTCACAACAAATCAGACCACCCTCCCCTACTCCATGGGCCCACCATTTTCCACATCCGGACATTCCTCTCATCACAACTCCAGCCAGCAGACCTGACTATCACAGCCCGGATCATCGACAGCCACCCTGCAGCAGTTTTTTTTTCAATCCGGCCTAGGTATGCTGAACCAGAGACTCTCAGACATGGGGCAGAGCTTCTAATTGCTCTCCCTGTGCCCAGCTGCTCGTGAGGCACCTGGGAGGCATGGCGGGTTCTAGCCCTGGCCTGCCACCCCAGCAGAACCTCACAACAAGCCAGACAACCCCCCTTACTCCATGGGGCCGCCATTTTCCACATCCAGACTTCCCTCTCGTCACAACTCCACCCAGCAGACCAGACTATCACAGCCTGGATTGCACAGCCGCTAGCGGCCATGCGGTTCATCAATAAATGCTTTATTTAGAGGTGACTACAACAGTATGCCACCCGCACGGCAAGCCTGGCAAGCTGCTCGTGTCATATTTGATATGCCAAATATCAGTAGCATTTATATTAGGTCATTCCCGTGACCTAATATAATGGTTTGAGGCTCTTTATGTTCCTGGAGCAAGCAAGCGGATGCCTTTGGGTTCTACTAGCATGAGACAGGACATATGGAGATATTACTGGTGCCTGCTCTAGCAAATAGATGATTAACAGGAAGATAGTGAATAGTGATAGTGATAATTAGGACTTTATCTCTTTTCTCTTAGTAAGCACTTGCTGATATCTTATCAATTATTTTATTTGTGCAATGAGTTAGCTTATGCTTTTGTTGATATTTGAGTAATCTCTTTGGTTTCTGCTTCAACTATATAATTTCTTTTATTCTTACCCTCCTTATTTAAACTTTTTTTTGCCTTGTTTGGGTATTTTGTTCCATCCAAACTAGATTTCAATGTTTGCTATGTCATTTGAGACTTTCTTATGTGAACCAATCTGTATTGATACAAACTCCCATGAAAATATTGCCTCTATTTTATCCTATAAAATCTGATCATTATCTCTTGATTTGATTTTTTTCTTCAGATATTTTATCACCTTTGATATATTTATTTACCTGAAAAATTATCAGATTATGTTCATCTCTAATTTTTCCTATTGGTTTAAGGACCACACCTAGTTGTGCTCAGGGCTTACTTCTGCTCTGAGTAATGGGTTAAATCCTGCTGGGCACTGGAGATCATATGCTTGCCGGGAATCAAACCCCAATAAGGGTTTTATCCTCAGACCCCTAGAGAACAACATTTTTAATTAAACAGTAGTATTTCCTTGTTATCATTATGTCAAGAAGATCTATCCATTGATGAAAGAGATCTGCTGAGATTCCTAATAGCACAGTATCTTAATTTCACATATCTCAAAATTACTATATATTTAGGTACACCTGCATTGTCTGTGTGGATTTTAATGACAGTTTTCTTATTTATGGTATCCATTAGTGCTGTTCTTAACTTTTCACTAATTCTGAACAAGCTTTGAGTATACAGGACTTATGAATTCATGTCCTTTTACTGTTAGTACACTTGCAAAAGGAATGGTTAAATGGAAAGAAACAAGACAAAATCTTGTTTTCTTGGTTATTATATAGAAAAATGCACTAAAAATGTTATGATTATAATTTATTTGTTCATATTATATTTTGCTATGAAAATATTGAATATAATCTATGATGAACACAACTTGCTCAATATTTATGCAATATAACTAAGCACATTATTTAAATAAGCAATCTGGAAAAGGAGTAGAATCCACAACAACAAAAAAAAGGGTTTGAACAAAAAAAAAAAGGTTCAAAACCATCCGTGACAAAGTCATGCAATTTACATGCAAATGGATTGACATGGAGAATATCATACTGAGTGAAATTAGAAAGTAAAGGACAGATAAAATGACTGTATTCGTTATTGGTATATAAATATATACTAGTGCTCTACTAATTATGGGGGAATGTTAGTGCCACACTAGAACTGAACATTGAGCGTACACAAATGGAATTACATGATAATCCCTAAATGTCTGTATGGCAAGCCACAATGTGCAAGAAAGAGAGAGAAAGAGAGAGAGAGAAATAAGAGAAATATGCCTGCTATAGAGGCAGGCAAGAGGAGGGGGAGGGAACTTGGGATATTGGTGGTGGGAATGGAGCACTGGTGGAGATACAGGTGCTGGAGAAATGTATGACTGAAACCCAATAATGAACATCTTCTTAATTGTACATTGCATGGTGGTATAATAAAAAAAGCATTCTGTTTTTCATCATAAAGATTCCAGTTACATAAACCAATCATTAATTCCTTTTATTGATAAGAGAACACTTTCATTAATAATGGAAGAAATTATAAGCGTCAAATTTTGCTCAATCCATACTCTAACTTAAATTAATAATTCTCAATATTCTGTTTAATACTCATAATTTCAGCCAATAAGATATTTTCCGAGTCACAAAATCATAAACACATATATAAAAAAAACTTAGGTGTTTAATTTTTTACGTTGATCATTAAGTTAAATAAATTATGCAAGGTATTTTGAGCTGCTGACTTAAAATCGAAAAATTGTCAACATAGTATAATCTTTTCTATCTCGTGCATACAAAAGGGCAGCAGAGAAATATCACCTTTGCTTTCATTAGGAATATGGGCTTTTCCTCAAGTTCAGCAGCTGGTTACTCAGTCTCCTCATTGCACTCATCATGTCCTTGTTCCTCAATGTGTAAATAGCAGGATTCAGAACGGGTGTTATCAGGAAGTCCAGAATGGCAAGATATTTATCCACTGGCACAGTGGGAAAAGGCCACACATAAACAAAAAAGCATGGTCCAAAGAATAAAACCACCACAGTAATGTGAGCTGAGAGAGTAGAGAAGGCCTTGGACAAGCCAGCTGAAGACTGTTTCCATACTGTCACCAAGATGAAAATATAAGAGATAATCAGGAAGAAGAAAGTGCCAATGGAAATAAACCCACTGTTGGCAGTAACCACAAATAACAAATTATAGGTGTCAATGCAGGCAAGTTTTATAAACCTAGGAAGGTCACATAAAAAGCTATCTATCTCATTGGGACCACAAAATGGCAAATGGACTATAAAAGCTACTTGAATCACAGAGTGAAAGAGGCCTATAATCCAAGAAGCAGAGACAAGCAAAATGCACATCCGGGGATTCATGATAGTTAGGTAATGGAGGGGCCTACAAATGGCTACATATCGATCCAAGGCCATGGCAATGAGCACTACCATCTCAGATCCACCCAGAATGTGAAGGATAAATATCTGGATAACACACCCATGGAAGGATATGGTTTTATTTCCAGAAGACAGGTTAGAAATCATCTTAGGAACTGTTAAGGTAGAAAGACCCATATCAATAAAGGGAGATTGGCTAGAAGGAAGTACATTGGGGAATGTAAATGAACATCATAAGTCACTGTAAGGATAACAAGAAGATTTCCCAAAACTATTGCTCCATAAAGCACTGTAGCAAAGACAAGAAGGAATTGTTGCATTGGTCTAGAGTTAGAAAGTCCCAGGAATATAAATTCAGACACTTCAGAGTCATTTGTTTCATACATTAATTATTTTTGGCTTTTGGTCTAAAAGACCAACAAGAAAATATAACCAACAGATTTTTATTAATAATTTTTTAAAATATATAAGTTCTTATTGAAATAAGTATTTAACATAGGTTAACTCATCACTAAAAGGTATAAGTTATTTCATATATATGCAGTTATTTGTACATTCAACTAGTGGGTGTAAAGACATACATATTAAGGCATCAATAATATACCTCTTTAGTATCTACCAACATCCATGTACTATGTCAGTTTTACTTAAAATATTAATGCATCTATAAACAAGAGGAAAATGTCAGGTATACAAACGTTAAATAATTTTAAAGTACTGACAGAATTATCATACATGTTTAAGGGAATAATATGTTATGACAAAATATGACTTAGCAAAGCAGTAATAATTCAGATCATGCCAAATGCAGTGTTTCTCCTCAAGAATAAATGCAAAAGTTCAGACTTGTTAAAATCCAATACAAAGAGTGCCAAACAGGAAGGCCACTGAAAATCAAATAGTAATTCAATTGGGTACAGCAGACTTAATCTTGCATCCACAATAAGAATGGAAAGATAACAGGAATTTAAGCAGCTGCTTGAACATATTCCACTTTTGAAATGAAAAAAAGTCTTCCAAGAACTGAATAAAAGCTGTCATACATAGTAGTGAGATCATCCAAAAGAATACTGAAGAACCATGTTATATCAGTGTAGGCAGGTGAATTATTCAATCAGTGATGTTGGAAAACAGATCAAACTTGGCATAATGCAGATCGTAGTCTTTCAACATAAACTCAATGGATTTAACTGAAAATATATCAAGATGAAAGAAACATAAAAGTACAGGAATATTTTTGAAACATTAAATGAAAAATCAATCTAACCATACCTTTTGCTAACAAGCAAAGGTGAACTAAGTAGTATAATTGAAATCACATTATATATTCATATACAACATATGATAGCTGCAGAGATATATATAGCTGCAAAAGAAATATATAAGCAGTGTCATATGGAGATGTAATCAATATAAAGTATTATTACAAAGCACACACAGTAGTTTGGGAAACAGTTCCACAAGATAATATAAGCAACTAACAGCTTTTAACGTAAAATTAGTTCTAAATAAAGTGGACAGAATATGTAATATAAAGATTTTAAACAAACAGAGACTACATAGGAGTCGAGGCATATCAGTGGTAGATCATATGCCATCTATGTGTAAGAACAAGCGACAATGCCTCGTTCACCATCAGCTGATGTCGAGGACAAATGTGAATTCAACAATATCAGCCACAGCAATAACAAAGAAACAAGCGACAAAAAAAAATCATTACAGTAAGTAATCAGATGGAAATTAAAATAGTCATCAATTACTATTAAAATCATAAAAGATGGTTTGAAAGTTATTTCTAGTACAAATTTGCTTTAGTTAAGAGAAATTATAATTTATTATGGATGAGACTGGGAAATCAATCTTTTCACAGACAGAAATGATATAGGGGGCCGGAGTGATAGTCCAGCGGGTAGGGCGTTTGCCTTGCACGCGCCGGCTCATGCCAGCCCAGGTTCAATCCCCGGCACCCCATATGGTCCCTTGAGCACCGCCAGGAGTAATTCCTGAGTGGTGCAGAGCCAGGAGTAACCCCTGAGCATTGCCGGGTGTGACCCAAAAAAGCAAAAAAAAAAAAAAAAAAAAAAAGAAATAATATAGATTAATAAATCTCAAGAAACAACATTCAAAGCAAGATGCCAAAGTTGAAAATTCACCTTGAATTGGCCAGCTCTCTGGCCTGTGTTCTCCCCTTAAGATGTATCTCACTAGCTTGTCACTATGTCTTTTTGTTTCTTGAACTTTCCAGCATGTGTTTTCTCTAAAGCTCACGTTTCTTTCCTGCTTCATCCAACTCAAATATTTCTAATAAAGTTTAGATCAATAAAATCTATCTTGTTTCTCTAAAAAAAGAAAAAATTATTCTCCATAAGTAACAGCTAAGAAATACAATTTAAAATATTTGTTTCTTTGCTCAGGAACAGAAGATTGGATAAAGAAACAATGGTACATCTACATAATGGAATATTATACAGCAGTCAGGAAAAACAATGACATTAAATTTTGTCTATAAATGGGTGGACATGGAGATCATCATGCTTAGCAAAATCAGGCAGAAGGAAAAGTACTTATATAGAATGACTGCATTCATTTGTGAGATATAAATATTTATCAGAGTCCTACTTATTGTTGGCATGGTAACCAGACTAGAACTGAGCCTTGATGCATGAAAATGGAATTTCATGATAACCCCTAAATATATGTATGGCAAGCCACAATATGTAAGAGAAGAAAGAGAGTGAGAGAGAGAAAAAAAGAAGACGAAGATGTAAAGGAGGAGGAGGAGGAGGAGGAAGATGTGAAGGAGGAGAAGGAGGAGGAGGAGGAAGAGGAGGGAAGAGGAGGAGGAGGAGGAGGAGGAGGAGGAGGAGAAGAAGAAGAAGAAGAAGAAGAAGAAGAAGAAGAAGAAGAAGAACTAATTAAAATTAAAACATTTTAATTTTACATGGTAAATAACCTTGTGTTCACCATAAAGAATAAATATTTGTGATGGAAATAAAACAGAGGAGAAAACTAAGAAACATATGCCAATGCTTTTAAAAGACTGGAAATATAGAAATTATATTTTTAATAAAAACAGATAGCTAGAAAATAAGACTATGTGTGGCCTAATTTTTATAAATTTTAGTAAGATGTTCTATTTATATACTTTGTACATTGTCACTACCATAATGTTAACATATGTGCTATAAATATTCTTTCTATATAAACAAAGATAAGTTTCAATTATATATACTACCTTACATTAATTTTTTCTTAAATAATTTTCTAATATATATTGAAACAAACAAATCAAATTGGAATACTCATTCCATACTTGACTATTATCGTAGGCTTTCTATTTCCACTGATACCAGAAACATCCCACTCAGCCTACTTGCTATATGATCACTTCTCCCTCTGTCAACCACAATGTGTATAGGTACTACTTGGGCACACCACCTCATAAAGAGAGCCGCAAGAGAGAAATGGAGCTCCATGGACACCAGGAAGCCAAGAGTAGACTTGGAATGATTCAAGGTCAGTCAACAATTAGCATATTGAAGATTACAGAAGGGAAGGAATGATGCAGTCAGACAGAAATACTACAGGGATAATCCATAAAAATTCTTCATGAGAGCACAGAATGATAAATTTTAATAGGGAATAACTTGTGAAACTGAACAGGGTGACAAAGAATAAAACAACTCCAAAGAGGAACAGCAATGGCATTACAAAGAACTCCATAATTAATGCTATCAGAATATTTTGATCACAAAATGTTGGTTATTTAAACATAGATATTCTGACATTTAAAAATAAAATCACTTAAAAACTTGAAATATTTTATTTCATTTTTAAAAAATATTTTATTATACCACCCTGAAATATACAATTACAAAGATGGTTATGATTGGGTTTCAGTTTTATACTAAAAAGAAAAATCTTCCTATTCTCCTTTCCTCTCTTTTTTTTATTTTCTATATAGATAATAATATTTTTTAAATCAATAGATAGTATAGGAACTTATTTTGTTTTTTCTCTTTCCTCTTTTCTCTATAAATGCAATCTACTTGAGAATTCATAAAATGGGGGGTTAAAATGTCTTCAAACTGCACTTATATTTAATTTAATGTTAAAGACTGGTAATAAGCCCACGGGAATAGGTCTCATTAATTTAAAAGTAGAGATGGATGCAGAGTAGCAACAGGAGTAATTATAAATATGTACAGAAAGACACTGAACATGTTTCACACTTAATCTTCATAATCAGAGATGAGAATACTTTACATTCTATTGACAATAGAAAAGAGAACAACTAGAGAAAAGCACTCCAAACATTTGCAAGGGTTCACTGTAATAAGGCATTCTTATGGACCAGAAGGGTCATCACAGGCATAATGTATATAGTGTAATATTATACATAACATACAACTAAAATTATTCATTACCTATTAGATTGAAAAGTATATATATATATATATATTAATATAATTTTATATTATAAAACACTACACTTATATATATCATAACAGCATAAATGTGTATTATACTTTTACACATCATAGAATATTTAAAAGTAATTTAACTACTGGTACAGCCTTTTTAGAAAACAATATGGACATTCCTCCAAAAACTAGAAATTGAGCTCCCTTTTGACCCAGCCATACCACTCCTGGGAATATACCCTGGGAAGCCAAAAACACACAGCGGAAACACAATCAGCACTTTTATTTTCATAGCAGCACTATTCACAATAGCCAGGACCTGGAAACAACCAGTATGCCCGAGAACTGATGACTGGATAAAGAAATTGTGGTACATCTACACAATGGAATACTATGCAGCTGTTAGGAAAAATGAAGTTATGAAATTTGCCTATAAATGGATGGACATGGAAAGGATCATGTTGAGTGAAATTAGTCAGAAGGAAAGAGAGAGATATAGAATGACTGCATTTATTTGCATGACATATATATATATATTGTTATTGGTGTCATAATATTATTGGTGTCATAATATGTATATACATATTATGACAAAATCCAGTGTCAGGCGAAACATGGATCAGGAGGTCTTACCAAAAGTGGAAATTACCGCAAATATGTGGAGTCAGAGGTTAGGTAAGACAGAGAAGGGAACAGGGGTGAATAAATGTCGAAAGAGCTAATACCAACCTATAATTGAGCATTAAATACAGGCAAAAAAAATGCACATGTTGGCCTCTAAGTGTATGTAGTGCAACCCACAATGTGTAAGAGAAGGAAAAGAGAGAGAGGGAGAGAGAAAAGAGATAAAGAACCTGCCATTAGGCAGGCTATGGGAGGGGGAGGGAATTGGGGACATTGGTGGTGGAAATGGGCACTGGTGGAGGGGCAGGGTGCTGGAACACTATGTAACCAAAACCTCTAAATATTACAACGTTGTAATTGTAATTTCATTATACCACAACGGTGGTATAATAAAATATTTAATAAAAAATTTTAAAAAAACAAAGAATAACTGTGCAGAATTAGCTCATTTAATTTTGCCTTGAATTCCCTGATACACTAGAATATACACGTCCAATAAAATCTGTTGTGTCAACTAAAAAAAAAATAAAAAATAAAAGTAATTTAACTAAATATCTCTATAAAAGCAGTTCTGGAACTTTTAATATTTAAAATCAGATTATAGGTTGAAAAACAATAAAGTTAACAATAAATTAAAACAATTCTCTGAGCACACATTAAAGGTCACCAGAGACAAGTTCAAAAAATAAGATTGCACATGGTTTTAACTTTTACTATATCAAAATGATTGTGTGATATGATTCCATATTATTGACTTCTGTGCTAATGTCTCCATTTTCCACATCTGGACTTCCCCCTCATCAGAACTCCACCCAGCAGACCAGCCTATCACAGCCTGGCTCATCGAGAGCCACCCTGCAGCAGTCTTTTTTTAATCCAGCCCAGGTATGCTGATCCAGAAACTCACAGACATGGGGAAGAGCTGCTACTGACTCTCCCTGTGCCCAGCCACTCATGAGGCACCCAGGAGGGATGGCGGGTTCTAGCCCTGGCCCACCATCTTGGCAGAGCCTCACAACAAGCCAGACCACCCCCTCACTCCACGGGCGCCGCCATTTACCACATTTGGACTTCCCTCTCGTCAGAACTCCACCCAGCAGACCAGCCCATCACAGCCCAGCTCGCACAGCCGCTTGTGGCCGCACGGTTCATCAATAAATGCTTTATTTGGAGGTGTTTAAAAGAGTTTGCCTCCCGCTCGGCAAGCCTGGCAAGCTTCTCGTGTTGTATTTGATATGCCAAATTCAGTAACAATTATATTAGGTCATTCCCATGACCTAATATAATTGTTTGAGGCTCTTTATGTTCCTGTAGCAAGCCGATGCCCCTGGCTCTACTGGCATGAGACAGGACATATGGAGATATTACTGGTGCCCGCTCTAGCAAATAGATGATCAACGGGAAGATCGTGATCGTGAAATTAATAATCAGATAAATTATCATAAACAACTGGTGGGGAAAGAGCTCAATGGTCTGAGCTCATGCTTTTCAGGCAGGTTACCTGGAGTTGATCCCAGCACCGCAGCATCCCCCTAGAACCCACAGAGGACAACCTGCATAAACAGGGACTGTGGTAGCCCAATGTGTTCACAAAATTAAGTAACTAAATACAATGAAAACACCTTTTCAACTCAGATTTCAAGGAGGTATATCAGTCAAAAATTTTAATTAAAATAGGTTTTACTAATATGATACAATTAAACTATACACCATCACAATGCTACCATATAAAATATATTCTCAGTTATTACCACAAGGAAATCTCTTATCTCTGAACAATTTTTGCTAGTGTTTTAAATGTGTATGATTTCTACCTTATAAACAACTAAATCACTGTTAAACCAGTGAATCTGTTATTTACCAGCAAAGGAACTGACAGGAAAAAGAAGATAGAGGGAGAAAAAGTAAGAGAAGAAGAAAAGAAGCTGAGCAGTATTCTATAAAGGTTCAAAGGAAAGTACTTACAACAGCAAGCCAGAGTAGAGCCTGGATCTTCCATTCCAGCCCACTGATTAAAATCCCCCAATAACTCTACTTTCCCAATACCTTGACATGGCAAGTAAAGATCCTAGCATAAGCAGGCAGCTCCTCACCCCAACCTCTAATTTTGCTTCACTTTACCAAATGTCAAGATCTGCAAAGACAATTCTTGGTTCTTTCGTGAAAATTAAGGTCTACTCAATCTTTGATATGTCCTAAAAGTATCCCTGACTTTTCATTTGGTAATTATTTTTTTCCTAAAAGTTCCATGTTGGGTGACACACCCTACTAGCCTTAGCCTCAGGCTACACTTAGCTTATGTGAAGAGCTGTACCTGTCTTTGTGAATCTCCTGAAAACATACAATGAAAGATTGGGTACAATTGGATTGATTTTATAATTTTTATGCCATAAATATTTTATAATTAATATCCCAAATTCTGTTCCCACAGGCCCCGCATGGGACATTCATGTAGATATTCGAGAGAGAGAGAGAGAGAGACAGAGAGAGAGAGAGAGAGAGAGAGAGAGAGAGGAGTGGATAGGAAACGGCAGATTGGTGGTGAGAAATGTATGCTGAAGTCATAGCTGTTGGAACATTATATAACTGAAACCAAAACCCAATCATGATCAAATTTGTGACTACAAAACCCACATTGAATCTTCTATTGGGCCAGGAAAATAAATAACCCAGTTAATGAAGTTCTTTTTGTAAAATTCTCTCTCCATCTTTTACAAAACCTCTGCATCCATGTGTTTATTAGACTGTACCTCTGCATAAAGGCAATGTTTAATGAAGAGAGAGAAGGATGTAATAGATTAAATGCCATTTTAAGGGATGAAGTTTACTCAACAGTTAAAAAAAATTGAGAATCCTAAAATTACACCCAGTAAGTAGATTTTAAAGCTTGAGGGATAAACTAGAGGAACAGAAAAGTAAAATTATTAAACAGATTCTAAAATTTGAAAAAAAAAAGGTAGAGGAACAGGGAAGTAAAATTATTAAACTGTATTCAAAATTTCAAGAAAAATAGAGGAAAAGGGAAGCAAAATTATTAAACTGGATTTAAAATTAGATGAAACATTAGCAGAACAAGAAAGTAAGATCATTAAACAGCATTTAAATTTGAAGAAAAAATCTGAAGAGCAGATAACAGATATAAACAAGATAAGCACATAGAAGGAGAAATCGACATAGATCTAGAATCGAGGGTCAAAAAAGAGGAGGTCCCTATGTTAAATATAAGATTGAAAGAACAGAAAGAAGAAATAAATATTAAATTTGAAAAATTACATCAATAAATCAATATGTTATGCAAAGAGTATTCTGATTTCACGATTTACCGATCAGGAAGCAGCGCATACTGGTTACTGAGATGAGATCTAATGAAACGCCTTTTGCAAACACACCCCAAAGTCGTTGGCTTAAAGAAGGTCTATACATTTGCAGTGAAAAACACCCTCAACCTAAAATGAATTCTGATGCGGCCCAGAACTTAGAGGAGAAACAGGGACACCAGGAGGAGGCAGAATCTCCAACTGAAAATCTCCCCAGAGTTAATACCTCCAAAGGGGAAGATGCTCCTCTGACAGATGTTCAATTTGATGGCTTCCCTTGAGAGCTCTAACATGCTCTAACAAGGATGAAGGGGAGGAACAGATTAATTCCCTGAGCCCATGCAGGCCTCAAGAGCCTTGCAGTTCTCCTGTATCCAAACTAATAATAGTCAAAGAGTAAAGCCCCACAAATTTCCTCATGGCCAATGTAAATTAATGTAAAATTGATTTATAAAGAATTATAAATTCAGTAAAAACCCTGTTCAGATAGGATTGCAACAATTATTTTTTCTGGTATGTATTGAGACATTGTAACTTATATTGTTGTTTATCATAGAGCTTTTTCAGGCAGATAACATTCAAAGAGCAAACCCGCCACTAGTGTCCCCTTCCCTCCATCAATATCCCTCCACCAAGGCTACCCCTTGATAAGCATATAACAAATTGATTTCATATTACTTGGTTTAATAAAACTTAAAGCAATGGCAAATAGAATAATCAGAAAATAAGCCAATGACTGTCAATTTATGGTGATGAATTCCTGATGTTGTAAACCCTCTAAATATAGAACGACAAACATACAGCATTAGTGAGTGCCATACTCAAGGCCACATGTTGGGACATTTCTCCTGTCCTTTAAAGGAGCTCTTTGAATGCTTCTTGTAAAACTGGTTTCAAGGCTATAAATTCCCTAAGCTGTTGCCTGTCCATGAAGCTCTGTATAGCTCTCCCAAATCAGAACAATAATCTAGCAAGATAGAGTATACTTAATGAGGTGAGAATTTCATTGAGTTTTTATACTATATCCCTTCATACTCTGCTGGCTGGTAGAATTTTATTTGATAGATCTGCTGTACATCTTATGGGTTTTCCTTTGTAGATAAGTCTCTTTCTTGATCCTGTTGCATTCTATAGTGTGTTTCTGTCTTGGGGTTTTGTCATTTTGAACATAATGGGTTTTAGAGTTTTCCTAATTGGATCTATTTTCACTGAGATTCTTATGTCCTCTTGCATCTCCATTCCTGTTATGATCATCTGGGAAATTCTTATCGATAATTTATTTAGCTATTATTTTTTTATTTTATTATACCACCGTGAGATATATAGTTACCAAAGTGTTCATGTTTGGGTTTCAGTAATACAGGGTTCCAGCACCCATCCCTCCAAAGTGCCCATTTCCCTCCACCAATGTCCCATGATTTCCCACCCTCCCCAGGATGCATTTATGGCAGGAAATTTTCATCACTGTCTGTCTGTGTCTGTCTATCTGTCTATCTGTCTGTCTATCTATCTATCTATCTATCTATCTATCTATCTATCTATCTATCTATCTATCTATCTATCTATCTATCTATCTATCTATCTACCTACCTATCTATCTATCTATCTATCTATCTATCTATCTATCTATCTATCTATCTATCTATCTATCTATCTATCTATCTATCTATCTACCTACCTACCTACCTACCTACCTACCTATCTATCTATCTATCTATCTATCTATCTATCTACCTACCTACCTACCTATCTATCAATCTATCTATCTGTCTGCCCATTCAAAATCAAAGACAGGAGAGTGTCCATGGGAAGACTAGGAAAACAGATTGTGAGTTCCAGAGAAATTTCATAATAAATGGAGCAGAAACAGGGTAAATACTTCAGGCATGCCAAGAAAGCCAAATGTCATGTAAATATCATTATTTTTACTATGGCAAGACTATTTAAGAAAAATCTCAATAAAGATATAATTGTGATGCCCTGGGCTATCTCGCATGTGACAGAACATATTGAGATGTTACTGATGCCCACTCAAGTAAATCGATGATCTACGGGAAGTCAAGTGATCAAGTGTAGACATTAACAGTCATGTTATTTTTATTTTATTTTTTATAAAAAATATAAAAAATAAAGGTAATTTTATTTTTCTAGCTACAGAGAATAAATTTATTTCATACACTTCCATTTAAAGGGAATATAAGAATACAAAATAGGAATATGAAGAGTCAGCTTAAAAGGATATTAAGAAAACAATCCCGCTCACAATTGTGTCACAGAAAATGAAATTTCTAGGAATCAGCTTAACTAAGAATGTAAAGGACCTGTACAAAGAAAACTATAAAATCCTGCTTCAAGAAATAAGAGAGGAAACAAGGAATGGAAATACATTCCCTGTTCAAGGATCAGGAGAATCGACATTGTCAAAATGGTAATACTCCCTAGAGCTTTATACAGATTCAAGGTGGACCCTATAAGAATACCCAGGTCATTCTTCAAAGAAATTGACCAAACACTCCTGAAGTTTGTATGGAATAATAAGCATTCACGGATAGCTAAAGCAATCCTTGGCAAAAAGAAGATGGGAGGCATCACCATTCCCAACTTCAAACTGTACTACAAAGCAGTAGTAATTAAAACAGCATGGCATTGGAATAAAAACATACCACTGTACCTGTGGAATACAGTTGAGTATCCTGACACCCATCCTCAAATACATGATCATTTAATCTTTGATAAAGGATAAGAAAGTACAAAATGGATCAAGACATAGTCCAGCGAGCAGGGCGTTTGTCTTGTATGCGCCCAGCCTGTGCCAGCCCGGGTTCGACTCTCCAGCATCCCATATGGTCCCCTGAGCACCGCCAGGAGTAATTCCTGAGTGCAGAACTAGGAGTAACCCCCTGAGCATTGCCGGGTGTGACCCAAAAAGCAAAAAAAAAAAAAAAAGGATCAAGACAGCCTCTTCATCAAGTGGTACTGTACTACTGGGAAATATGGGCAGCTAAATATAAAAAAAATGAATTTGGACCTCTGGCTTGCAACAAATTTGGACAAACAGCCCATATTCTTTAAAATATTTAGCTGATTGAGTCAGAAAGAGGATTGGGTATTGTCAGACTTTCAGATGGTAGCCCATATTTGTCTGATCCAATCACAGTTTCTACATTAGCAAATGTGGTTTGCAGATGAGATTAACATAAATATTCACACTTTAAGAAATACAGACTCTGGCCATAATATAACTTTTGCCATGCTAAAAGGTGAAGAAGAATGGCAAAAGAAAAACAAATGACATTACCTGATGCTGCTTGAAAATTTATTCAGAATGCAACATTAAAAGCATGGGAAAGGATAGATGCCGACCCAGAATACCAGGGTAGCTGGTACAAAAATGTACCAGGATCCTAATGAACCCTACTTTGAATTTGTTGGAAATTTAACTAAGATAATCTGCAGACAGATTGAAGACCCATCCTCTAATGTATCCTAGAACAAAGCCTAGTATATGAGAACACTAATCAAAGTTGTTGAGCCATACTATGTAATGTTAAGGAAAAGGAAGACCTCATGGGATATCTGAAGGCCTTTATAAATGTTGGTTTGGCCTCCCATGGAACACAGAATACTATAGAGGCCTATGCCATATAAAAGGAAGATCAGGAGAAGAGGGAGATATCAAACAACTTTAGGGAAGAAACAATAATCCTCAAAAGAGACAGGAGTGATCAGGGGAAGCATGCTAATTACAACCCCACCCTTCGGAGGCCCCCCACCTTGACTTTGCCCAAGGTGCTGGAAGGGAAAGCATTGGGTCAGAGACTGTCAGTCTCAGAGAAGTCAGTCTCAGTCTTCACCTGAAAAGATGATTTGTTATGACTGGGGAGGGAAGGGGCACATCTGTAGAAATTGCTCCTTTTAGAATTATTAATACAGGGCAACACGCCAATAATCCCTTTATGTGAAATGTGACATGGAACCCCTTCCAGGTTCCACAAGCTCCACAGGCTAAATAACAGCAATGCCTCCCCAAATGCGGGAAACTGGGTGGGAGGGCCAGCCCCAGGCCCAGCTGAACCCTGGGGCATTCCCGTTCATCCCACCTGCCCAGTATCCTCTGAGTCCGAATCATCAGAATTGCAATCAATAATCAATGACAGTCTCAATATTCTCTGCCTTAGAACTGTCACAGTATGTCCAAGTCAGGATCCTTACATGCTAAAAACAGAGATAAAAGAACCTGCTCCCCAGATAGTATGGGTTTATTACAGAGGAGTGATTTGCTGAAATTTAAGGAAATTAAGTTGCATTTTGGACTTCTAGATCCTGACTATCATGGAGAGATAATACTGTCAATCTCTGTGCCAACTAAATCGACTTTTGGAAAAGGGGGACTGCTTACTAGACTATTATTAATTTTTGAGGATCCATATAGTCATTACGAACACTTAAGATCTGGCAGCATAAACTGTAACAACCCTTCTGCCAACTTCATTGTTGGTTATACAGCCACACAGAAACAAGTCCACCAGTCACCTGCTAACTATTGTTTGGGTACACTACCATGACTTCCCAGTCCAAGCGGCTGATTGTACCCACCAAAATTTATAAAAGGGTGTTCAAAAGCATATTGGTTATAGGGACAGATATATCCATATCTCTGCAAAGCATTGGCCCTCTAACTGGACCATGAAGAAACTGTCCCATAACCTTAGTGGGGTAGGCAATATTTCTTCTTCTCTTCTCCAACAAAGTGCAAGATGGCTTTAGTATATTAGCCCTGAGGGAATATAGCCCTGGTCCAGCCTTATATAGGCTATAGGCCCCATGCCTTTAAATTTACGGGGTTGAGACATGATTTCAGAAAAAGAATATTCTCTCTCTCTCTCTATATATATATATACATACATATATATATATATATATATATATATATATATATATATATCCCACATCCATTCTCATAGTTGGCTCCCCAGGTCAATGGTTTGAGCAAATGACCCAGAAGATCTCTTGGTGGCACTTGTACTTAAATCAGCTGAGGAAGAGCACCAAGCTCTACATACAAATTCCTGCTGCCTTCATGTGTACCATGACATCCCATGGAGACAATCTAGACAAATTGTCCATAATTGTCCTGCCTGTGCATCTTTACATTGCACATCTCATGAGGCTGGAGCTAACCCTTGAGGTTTACAGACAAATTAGTTATGGCAAATAGATGTTACACATACTAACATATTCCGCAACAAATCTTTTACTCATTTGGTCATTGAAACTTATTCTCATTTTATATGGGTTGTTCCTATGACTTCTAAAAGAGCCAAATCTGTTTGTTTCTTTTTGCTTCAGTGCTTCTCTGTCATAGGTATTCCTCATACCATAAAAACAGATAATGAACCTGCTTACACCTGCAAAACCTTCAAATCTTTCTTGAGATGAGTGGCTAATCAAACATATTGCAGGAATCCCATCTATTCCACAAGGAATTGTTGAACATGCTCACAGAACACTTAACACACAGTTATTAAAGAAACACAAGTATGCGCCCAATGGATTCTTTAACAGTGGCTTGATTACTTGATATCCCGTTATTCATCAATTTGGTCGAGCTGGTACCAGTAACGTTTGGTATTTGCTTGCTCCAGGAATACAAAGAGCCTCAAACTGTGTTCAGGGTCTTGACAAAGAAGTCGAACCATATTGTAGGTGGGTGGCCTCATGATCTTTGACATCCCGTGAGATCCAGTCAGTAATAGGTCCAACGGTCCAGCAGTCATCTTCAAGTCTCATTACATGTCAAATACAGCTGACTTTCGATGCTTTGGCAAATGAGACAGCGTCACTACCTTGATTGTTGACAGATATCGGAACTCTGGATTCCTTCTTTCACTTGAGTGAGGTGTGGATATTCAAAGCACATCTCTTTCAATTCCTCTTTGGGAGTCTTGAATAGTGTTCTCATCCTGCTTTCATAGGACCCAGGCCTCTGAGGTGTATACCAATGCAGTGAGAATGGTAAAGTCGAAGATATGTTCCCGGAGCCAGAGGTTCTTTGTTTTTTGCACTATTTCTTCAACGGACTGGAAGGCATTCCCACACCGCTCTCTTCCTCCTGCACAGTTGAGGTGCTAGGTTGTTTGTCATGTTGAGTTCTCGACCTAGGTACACATAACACTGCATTCAGAGATGTTTTTTTCTGTTGAGAGTGAATGGAGCATCTGGAACTAGTTCATATTTCATGAACATTGTTTTGTTGAGATTCAACTGTAGACCTACCTTTCCATATCCATGGTCGAAATCAGCCAGCATTTGTGCTGCTTGGCTACTGTTTGGTATTATTAGAATGATGTCAGCAACAAAGCAGAGGTGGTGTAGTTGCTGACCATCTATTTTCACTCCCATTTCTTCCCATTCTAATTGTTACATGGCATTTTTTGAGGGTGGCGCTGAAGAGTTTCAGTGAAATGGTATCACCCTGCCGAACCCCTCTTTTGACATCAATGATCATTTATTGTAGAATGGTAGGAACCTGGTGCTGAATTCATAATACAGCTCACTAAGCATCTTGATGTATTGATTTTGAACGCCCTGTTTGACTAGGGCTTCAATAACTGCTTCAGTCTCACCAGACACAAAGACTTTCAATAAATCAATGAACGTTAGACTAGTGGCATATTGACTCCTTACAAAACTCAATGAGTTTGGTTACCATGTGGATATGGTTGATGATGCTGAATCCTTTTTGGAAGCCAGACTGTTTACATGGCTGTCCTTCATCTAATGTTCTGCCAATCCTGTTCAGGATGACTCGAGTGAACAGCTTGTAGATGATGGACAACAAGCAGATCAGGCGTGAATGTCTCCCTTCTTGAACAGTAGAACTGTCCTGATTTTCCATTGGGAGGGAATCTTGCACTCAGACAGGTAGGGTGTGAATAGCACACCAGTATTGATAAGTAGTGATGGCAGATTCTTCAGGTGTTCATGTTTGATTTTGTCTGGGCTGGGTGCTTTCCACTTCTTTACCAATGAAATGGCATGTCAGATTTCAGAAGGGAGAACATTGGGAACAACATATCCATACTGTGGAATTTGGTATGTGGGCAGCTAGACATGGCTATCAAAGAGATCTGAGTAGAAGTCATGGATAATCTTCTCCATTGCCTTTCTGGAAGATGTGATAGATCCATCAGGACATCAGCAGGCAGTCATCTTGGTCTTATAGTTGGCGAAGGATAGTCAGGGCATTGTGAATGCTTTTCCCGTCTTCTGCTATATCTGCCAGTATTACTGCTCTTCTCTCTTTGAGGTCTTTCTTTATTGCTTCTCTGCATAGCTTTGTGAGTTTGGACAATACCTTATGGTTAACTGAGGCTGTGCCTTTCCAGATTTGTCAATGAGCTCTAGAGTTTTTGAAGACAGGCATCCTATTGTGGCTTTCACTTTCTCAGTGTTCTTCACACAATCATGGAGATGCTGAACCAGTCAGTTGTTTTCTTTGTATGATAGCATCTTCCATGTTGCTGCAATGGTGCCAAAGTTTCCAGTAGGTGGTTACTCTGGGAGTTCTCTTCTTAAACTTTGCAGCCCTTTCTCCCAGTTCCGTGAAGTAGAATTTTGCGCAAAGGAGATGGTGGTCTGATTGTGTTTGGAATTTTGGGACGACAGCGACATTGGTCAGGCAAAACCGTCGATTGAATATAATGTAGTCTATTTCATTGTGGAACTGTCACCAGGAGATTCCCCATGTCGAACATTTAGATTCAGCCTTCTGGAACTGCGAATTACCATGAATGTTGTTTCACATGGTGAAATCGGATAGTCTCTCACCCTGTCCATTCCATTCAGGGCCATGAGTCGAGATGTGGAGATCTTTGGCTCATCTTCTTGGTCCTATCTTGGCATTAAAATCATTGAGTATGATCTTGTAGAAGGTGTGATCTTTTCAGAGAACTCCTCCAGTTCCATGTAGAATTTCTCAATTTCTTCTTCCTTGTATGTGGATTTTGGTGTGTAGACAATGAAGATAGAAATTGCTGGCAGTGGGCCACATCTCAAGTGTAATCACCCTATCTGGTTTGTTAGGCACTCAAATGAACCAATGTTAATGGCCATGTTCATGTTGACAGGGACACCAATGCCACTGACCCTCACTTTTGTCACATGTCACAACAGGAAGAGCTGGTATCTGCTCTACCTGGTGTGTCTGCGCCTGTGGTTCAAGCATTCCTGGGCTTGAAATACTCTCCTCTGAAGGGTGGGTCTCTGAAGGGTGGGTCTCTGTAGGCTGGGTCTCTCACAAGCCAGGCTGGAGATTGGCTTAATCTCTTGGGTGAAGATCTGAGGAGCTGTGGTGTGGATGATGAAGATAGCTGCCAGCATGGTGTGGGGGTTCCTCTGTGTTCTTCTGAGGTTCTATCAGGATGGTGGACTTGGGCTGAAAGTTGCTTTCATGGTCAGTGGAGTGCAGGGGGTTCAACGGGTCTAGCTGGTATCTGCTCTGCCTGGTGTGTCTGCATCTTTCAGGGATAGAGGGATGTAATCCATGGTTTTTACTGGTTTTGGCATACCAAATATGCAACAGACAGCTTGCCAGGTCTGCTGTGTGGGTGGTATACTCTCGTAGCTTATTGGGCTCTCTGAGAGTGGCGAGTAGAATACTCTTGGTAATTTACAGGTGAATCACATGTAAAAGAGGAGAGCTGGTAGTAGCTCTGCCCAGTGTATCTGTGTCTCTGGTTCAAGCATACCTGGGCTTGAAATAGGTTTCTCTGTAGCATGGGTTGCTGACAAACTGGGCTTGAGATTGGCTTTCTCTCTTGGGCAGAGCTCAGAGGAGCTGTGGATTCCAAATGATGAAATATGCTTACAGCATGCTGTGAGGGTTCCTCTGGATTCTTCTGAGGCTCTCTTGGGATGGTTGGCTCGGGCCCGAAGTCACTCTCCCTCCTCAAACCCTCATGGTCAGTGGAGCACAGAAATTGCAATGGGGAGAGCTGGTTGTAGCTCTGCCCGGGTATCTGTGTCTCCGTGATCGCCAACATTATTCATCTTAAATTTCTTAAATTTAATTCAAGGAGATCCCTACACAGCAGCTGAACTACATTTCCAAGAACAAATACAAACTCATAAAACCATTAATTCACCTATCAGGGTGAAAATTGATGATAAACGAATTGTAGGTCACCTCCTCATTCGGTGAAGATTTTATGCTCTCATTTCTATGATGATAACCCTACCAAGAAACTCTGAGTTCCCGTGCAACTTGTCAAAACTAGAATTCTCCACGAATCAGAAAACAACTAATTTTTTTCATAGAAAGCCTTAAATTTTATATTGCAAGCTGCTGTTGAAACCTCCCTGGATTGGTTCATTTAAATAATGATTTTGTTTTGCAGCCTGTTGATCATGGTTCATGTCTAATAATAATGATCTTGCCTTGAGGCCTGTTGATGTTTTAGTTGGAGATAAACACTTTCTTTCTAATGCAATGAAAAAAAAAGGTAGTTGCTTGTTGGGTGACACGCCCTACTTTAAGTTCCAGCTACACTTAGCTTGCAGCCCCTCCCAGCTCTGCTAGGGAGACTTTGAATCAGCTCTGGTCCTTTTAATAGCCAGAAGGCCACCTGAATTGCTGCATTTCAATAGAATTGTCATCTCTAGATAGCCCAGCCCACGATTGGCTGGGCTGGGAAGTTTTGGCAGATTTCTATCTGTAAAATAAGCTGGGAGAAGAGAGAAAGTCTTTTTGTCATTTTGGCTTCCTTTGGCATTTTATCTCTCTGTCCTTTCCGTTCTCTGTTGGGCTTCAACACGTAGTGGCAGCCATCTTGGCCTACACATAGCTGGGGCCTAGCTGGGAACCCAGAGTTCGGAGTTTTCCCTGTCTTGAATTGTGTATTGGAATCTGTGGTAGTAAAGCCTTTTAAAGCTACAACCGATTCCTGAGTTTTCATCCATTCCCCGCCAGCTTGGAGGTAGAAGGGAACTCACTTCCTGGTATTGTTGGAGACCCCAGCAGCTCCCCAAGATCTGGTGTTCCTGGGTGGGCACAAGCATCATGAGATGGACAATATCTGACTCCAAACAGTAGAATCAGAACCATTTGTAAAAGTGCTGGATTTCTCATGGTATAGATACATTGTATCTTTTATTGGGTCAGAACCATACATGGCGCAGTTAATGAAGTTCCTTTCTGAGAACTACTCTATCCTTTTACAAATCTTCTGGGTCTGTGTGATTCTTAAATTGTACCTCTGCATAAGGGCAATGTTTAATAAAGAGAGAGAAGAATATAGCAGATTGAATACAATTTTAAGGAATGAGGTTTACTCAGCAATTAAAGAAATAAGTAAGAATCATAAAATTAAATGTAGACAGATTGTTGAGGATAAACTAGAGGAACAGGAAAAGAAAATTATTAAATAGATTTTAAAACTTTAAAAGAAATTAGAAGAACAGGAGAGTAAAATTATTAAACAGGATTCAAAATTAGAACAGGAAAATAAAATTATTAAGCTGATTAAGTTAGACAATGCGCAGACAGGTTCAAACCCATCCACTCAACGAATGATACAACGAACCTTAGCATAAATCAAAGTTGTCAAGTCATACTATGTAATATTAAGGAAAAGGAATACTCATGGGATATCTAAAGGCCTGTAGAATTGTCTGTTTGGCCTCCCATAGAACACAGAATACTGTAGAAGCTTACCCCACACAGCATGAGGATCAGGAGAGGAGGGAAATATCAAACAGCTTCAGGGGGAGAAACAATAATCCTCAAAGGATAGACAGGAGTGATCATGGAAACTATGCTAATAATCACAACCCCACCCCTTGGGGCCCAGCCTGGACTTTGTCAAGGTGTAGGAAAGGAAAACATTGGGCCAAAGACTGTCGGTCTTGGAAAAGTCAGCCTCAAGCTTCATCTGGACAGATCTTGATTATGACTGCGGAGGAAAGGGGCACATCCATAGAAATTGTCCATCTTCTAGAATTATCAATACAGGGCAACTTCCTAATAATCCCTTTATGGGAAATGTTACATGGAACCCCTTCCAGGTTCCACAAGCTCCGCAGGCTCAAATAACACCTATGCCTCCCCGAATGTGGGAAACTGGCTGGGGGGCCATCCCAAGGCCCAGCTGAATCCAGGGGCCACTCTCGTTCATCCCACCTGCCCAGTATCCTCCGAATCAGAATTCACAGAATTGCAATTAATAAATACTCTCCAGCTTACCCTAATAGCCAATGGCAGTCTCGATATTCTCTGCCCTAAGACTGTCATAATATACCCAAGTCAGGATCCTACATGCTAAAAATAGGGATAAAAGGACCTGGTCCACCAGGTAGTATGGGTTTAATTCAGGGGGTGATTGGCTGAAATTTAAAGGAATTAAGATGTATTTTGGACTTTTAAATCCTGAATCTCATGGAGAGATAATACTGTCAATCTCTGTGCCAACTAAATAGACTTTTGAAAAAGGGAAACTGCTTGCTAGACTATAATTAATTTTTGAGGATCCACCTAGTCAGTCCGAACACACTAGACCTGGTGGCTTAAACAGTACCAACCTTTCTGCCAACTTCATTGTTGGTTATACAGCCGCACAGAACCAAGCCTACCAGCCACCTGCTAACTATCTAGTTCGGTACACTACCATGATTTTGCAGGCCGATTGTACCCATCAAAATTTATAAAAGGAAATTCAAAGGCATGTTGGATACAGGAGCAGATATATCCATAATCTCTGCCAAGCACTGGCCCTCTAACTGGGCCCTAAAGAAAGTGTCCCATAGCCTGAGAGGGGGTAGGCAATATCTCTTCTCTTCTCCAACAGAGTGAGAGATGGCTGCCGTGTATTTTCCCTGAAGGGAATGTAGTCATGGTCCAACCTTATATAGCCCCTATACCTTTAAATTTATGGGGTTGAGACATGCTGGAGCAGTGGGGGTGGCAGTGATTCATATACCTCATCCAATCCCCCATCGGGCACCTGTTCTAGCTCTCTTTAATGAGCCTAACTCAGAGAGTAACCCTTTTAAATTGAAGCCACTGTGGTTATGTGCCCACCACCTATCCATATTCAGTGTAAGTCTGACAAACCTAAATACACACCACAGTGGCCCCTCAATATCAAAAAGTTAGAGGCGCTGACAAATCTAGTGGAAGAACAGAAGAATTTAGGACATATTGAAGAAATGTTTTCAAGATGGAATTCTCCTGTTTTTGTGATACAGAAAAAAATCAGGCAAAGGACATTTGCTGATTGACTTAAGGAATGTCAATTCTACTATGGTCCTCATGGGAGCCCTGCAACCTGGGCTCCATCTCCAACAGCTATTCCTAAAAATTGGCCGCTAATTTGCATAGATTCAAAAGTGTGTTTTGACAAAATACCTATCCACCCAGATGATCGTAAAAGGTTTGCATTTTCAGCTCCTTCTATCAATCATAAAGGCTCTTCACATAGGTTTCAATGGACACTATTGCCCCAAGGAATGACTAATTCACCTACAACGTGTCAACACTTTGTTGATTAAGTTTTGCAACCCACTTATGCTAAATTTCCTGGTGCATACATCATTTACTACATGGATATCTTGCTAGCTTGTGATAGTTCCAGAGATCTCCAGAATTTATATAATGATATAACGACAATTTTACCAGTGGCTGGTTTACAAGTAGCTATGGAGAAAATTCAGATGCATCCTCCATATGAATATTTGGGCTATGCTCTTGACCTCAAACCAGTGCATCCTCTAAAATTTCCATTAGTCAGAAGAAGCTCAAAACCTTGAATGATTTTCAAAAACTGCTGGGAGATATTAACTGGGTTCGTCCCTCCCTTGGGATTCCTAACTGTGAGCTCAGTAATAAGCTCTATATCCTTGAAGTTGATATTGCTTTGAACAGCCCAAGACAACTAACTCCTAAAGCTCAGAAGGAATTAGACTTTTTCATGAACCGGCTTCAAAAATCTTACCTCTCCAGATTTAATCCCGAGATAAAGTATGATTATTGGCCTTTAACACTCCCAGGTCTCCAACTGCTGCTATAGCCCAATTATCTGTACTGTTAGAATGGTTTTACTTACAAAACAAGCAGAATCGTACCGCTACACCTTACATTGAGATGATAGCCAACCTTATAATTAAGGGAAGATCAAGAATCCAAGTATTACTTGGACATGATCCTCATGTGATTGTACTGACACTAAAAAAAAAATGAAGCCGTTTTTCCACTCAGTGAAATCATTCAAAGAGCTTTAGCAGATTTCTCAGGAGAATACCTTATCATTACCCAGCTGAAAAAACCTGGGAATTTCTGAAAAGGACACCTCTTGTAATTTCCACCATTGTCTGCTCCTCACCCATTCCTGATGCTCCAGTGTATTATATTGATGGTTCCTCATCAGAAAGGGGTGGAATTAAAGGTCCTTCACTGACCACTACTGTGAGTACAAATTATAAATCTGCTTAACAAGTGGAACTTGCTATCCCGACACATTTACTATCCCATATATCTGGCCAGTGTAATGTGAGTGATTCTGCATATGTAGATGGTTTATTTCTTGGAATTGTCACTGCTTCTTTAAATGCCCATAACCCTATAATTCAGGAGCTACTCCATAAATTACAAGATCTCCTCTGAAAAAGAACATTCCCTATATACATCTCCTACATTCGTTCTCATAGCCGGCTCCCCAGGTCGATGCTTTGAGGAAATGAAGCAGCAGATCTCTTGGCAGCACCTGTATTTAAATCAGCTGAGGGAGAGCACCAGACTTTACATACAAATGTCCACCACCTTCATGTACACCATGACACCCCATGGAGACAAGCTAGACAAAATGTCCGTAATTGTCCTGTCTGTGCTCCTTTACATTGTACATCTCATGTGGCCAGAGCAAATCCTCTAGGTTTACAGACAAACGAATTGTGGCAGATGGATGTAACACATACTAACTTATTTCCCAACAAACCTTTCCTACATGTGGTTATTGATACTTATTCTGTTTATATGGGCTGTTCCTATGACTTCTGAAAGAGCCAAATCTGTTTGTTCATTTTTACTCCAGTGCTTCTCTATCATGAGTATTCCCCATACCATAAAAACAGATAACAGTCCTGCTTACACCAGTAAAACCTTCAAATTCTTTTGCGAGGAATGACAGATCAAACATTTTACAGGAATTCCATATAATCCACAAGGACAAGGAATCCGTGAACATGCTCACAGAACACTTAAAACTCAGATGTTAAATCAACAAAAAAAAATAAGTATGCCTCCAATGGATTCTTTATCTTTAACATTATTCACACCCAGCTCATCAGTGACCCACGCTGCAGCAGTCTTTTTTTAAAGCCCAGCCCAGGTATGCCAATCCAGACTTACACACATGGGGGAAGAACTTCTACTTGCTCTTCCTGTGCTCAGCTGATCACGAGGCATCCGAGAGGGATGGCAGGTTCTAGCCCTGGCCTGCCACCCCAGCAGAGTCTCGCAAGAAGCCAGAGGAACCCCCCACACCATGAGGGCCACCATTTTCCACATCCGGACTCACGTCTCCTCAGAGCTTCACCCAGCAGAAGAGCTGCTGACGCAGCCTGGCTCGTCAGTGACCCACCCTGAAGCAGTCTTTTTTTCAAGCCCAGCCCAGGTATGCTGATCCAGAGACTCACACACACACAGGGAAGAGCTGCTACTTGCTCTCCCTGTGCCCAGCTGATCGTGAGGTTTCCGAGAGGAATGGCAGGTTCTAGCCCTGGCCCACCACCCCAGCAGAGCGTTGCAAGAAGCCAGAGGAACCTCCACACCATGAGAGATGCCGATTTCCACATCCAGACTCCCCTCTCTTCAGAGCTCCACCCAGCAGAAGAGCTGATCAGCAGTCTAGCTCACGCAGCCACTTTTGCGGCCATGTGGTTCATCAATAAATGCTCGAGTTTTGAGGTGACTACAAGATATTCCACCCACAGGGCAGAGCCTAGCAAGTTACCCGTGTCGTATTTGACATGCCAAATACCAGTAACAATTATAGACCTTATTCCCATGACTTGATGAAATGGTTTGAGGCTCTTTATATTCCTGGAATCTTGCAGATGCCCTTGGGCTATCTTGCATGTGACAGGACTTATTGAGATGTTACTGGTGCCCGCTCAAGCAAATCGATGATCTACGGAAGACAGTGA
This sequence comes from Cryptotis parvus, assembly GCA_021461705.1. Taxonomy (NCBI): domain Eukaryota; kingdom Metazoa; phylum Chordata; class Mammalia; order Eulipotyphla; family Soricidae; genus Cryptotis; species Cryptotis parvus. The sequence continues at coordinate 30,783 of JAJIBD010004125.1, forward strand.
TACAGTGATACAGTGAACATTTTCACCTTAAATTTCTTAAATATACCTCAAGGAGATCCTTATACCATGGCTGAAGGTCACTTTCAAGAATATATGCAATCTCAACAAAAAGTCAATTCACCTATCTGGGTGAAAATTGATGATAAATGTATTGCAGGTCACTTCCTCATTTGGGGAAGAGGTTATGCTTTTCTACATGTGGTCATTGATACATATTCTTAGCTTATATGGGCTGTTCCTATGACTTCTGAAAAAGTCAAATCTGTTTTTTTTCTTTTTACTTCAGTGCTTCTCTGTCATGAAGACAGATAATGAACCTGCTTACACCCGCAAAACCTTCAAATCCTTTTGTGATAAGTGCAAATCAAACATATTACAGGAATCCCGCAATATGCACAAGGACAAAGAATTGTTGAATGTGCTCACAGAATGCATCACTGTCTTCCCGTTCATCATCGATTTGCTCGAGCGGGCACCAGTAACATCTCCATATGACCTGTCTCATGCAAGTAGAGCCCTAGGGCACCTGCTTGCTCCAGGAACATAAAGAGCCTCAAACCATTCCATCAGATCATGGAAATGAGGTCTATAATTGTTACTGGTATTTGGCATATCAAATACAACACGGGTATCTTGCCAGGCTCTGTCGTGCAGGTAGCATACTCTTGTAGTCATCTAAAAATCCAGCAGTTATTGATGAACCACGTGGCTGTGGCCACGCAAGCCGGGCTGTGATAGGCTGGTCTGCTGGGTGGAGTTCTGATGAGGGGGAAGTCCGGATGTGGAAAATGGAGGCCCCTGATGGAGTGGGGGGGTCGTCTGGCTTGTTGCAAGGCTCTGCTGGGGTGGCGGGCCAGGGCTAGAACCTGCCATCCCTCCCGGATGCCTCATGAGCGGCTGGGCACAGGGAGAGTCAGTAGCAGCTCTGCCCCATGTCTGTGAGTCTCTTAGACTCACAGACATGCATAAAATGAATGCATAAAACTCAGTTATTAAAGCAAAGAAAAACAAGTATGCCTCCAGTGGATTCTTTATCTTTAATATTATTCACCTTAATTTTCTTAAATTTACCTCAGAAAGATCCCTACACAGCAATGACAACTCTTGCAAAAAGATATGCAAACAAAAAACCATTAATTCACCTATCAGGGTGAAAAATTGATGATTAATGACAGAAGGTCACCTCCTCGTTTGGGAAAGGGTTAAACTCTCATATTTATAGATGATAACCCTGCCAAGAATCTCTCGGTTCCACTGTGACTTGTCAAGACTAGAATTCTCCAAGAATCAGAAAACACCTAATTCTTTCAATAGAAATCCTTAAACTTTAAATTGCCAGCCTCTGTTGAAACCTCCCAGATTGGTTAATTTTAATAATGATCTTCTTTTGAAGCCTGTTTATTATGGTTCATGTTGAATAATAATGATGTTGCCTTGCAGCCAGGAATAGTTAGCTGGAGATAAACGCTTTCTCTCTTCTGTAATGCAAAAAAAAAGGTAGTTTCTAATTGCTTAATGTGAAAGTGTTTTATTTTCTTGCTGACTTGGAGTGAATTTAAGAGTGATGGCAGATGAATTACCCTCAAATAGAAGATAATTTGAAATAATTTGATGTTTTTATGTATAGCAATGACTAATGAAGTTTTTTAATGCTTTGAAGAAAAATGGACTCCTGTGTGTGATGTTCAGTGTCAAGGATTTAAATATTATTAGTTTTCTACTGTTTTGTTTACAGGTTAAAAAAAAAGTTGAAAAAAGGGGTGGACTCTGAGCATATGCTCAATGTCAAAATGTTTCAAGGACTAATGATAAAGCTTATTTTTACTTAAAGCAATGTTTTTGCTCACAGATATTTACCAAAAAAAGACCTTGGCTGTTACAAATTTCTTCTATGATGTTTAATATTTTGAACTCTCATTACAGTGCTCATTACATTATAAAAAAGTTTCACTAAATCAGTGAAAAAAAAGTTTTTCTAACGATTCTGTTCACCTGATAAGACATTGGAACACAATAGACGTTTGCTATGCCACTCAATATCCTGAGACTCTTAAAACAGTGCTCACTAAAAGATTTAATAATTTGCAAAAAATGATTTTTTTAATGTACTATTCACAGGAAAAGACACTTTCACCATCATATTTGCCGGCTTTATATTCATGAAGCGCTTGATTCATTACCATTAATCACCCTAGATGGGCCATATACACAGCTGTAATATACTGATCGATCAAATATGTGTGTGCATGTGTATGTTGTGGCCACCATTATGCTTGTAATTAATGTAGTGTTTATGTTATGTCTAAACTACTACCGTCTCAATTTCTGACCACTACAAACCTCTATTGGATTCATCAGCTCGTCGCAAACCTACTAGATCATCAATTTTGAATTCATCAATTCTCATACTTATCTCACTGCTCCACCTGTGTTGCAGCTTCTGTATGTTCTTCTCTCCATCCTAGATTTGCATTCCTGCCAAGGCCCTAATATCTCTGTGATTAATTAGAAAATGTTTTTATCTCTCCTAAGATTAATTTACCAATATGGTAATGTGTGTCAGTGTTCCCATGCTGAAGATTCCTTGCAAGATGCCTGTACTACTGTTCCAGACAGCTGCTCCAGTGCTCAAGACATTTGTTCCAATGCTCCTGAGACCTGATACTGTGTTCCTAAAAGTCAACGAGTTCCTGATCGCACATCTCCAGAGCTCTTTCATGTGATCACTACTGTTGTTGTTCCAGAAGTAGTTATCCAGACTTTTGCTCCAGCTTGTTCTCTCTTTGACTATATAGGACTTATAAATTCGTGTTCCTTTATATTAGTACACTTGCAAAAGGAATAGGCAAATGGAAAGGTGAGAGAAACAGTCAAATTCCTCACTTCCTGGTTATTGTATAGAAAAATACAATAAAAAGTGTTATGATTGTAATTTATTTTTTTCACGTTAGGTTTCTGCTATGAAAATAGTATAATATAACCTATTATGAACAAATCTTGCTCAATATTTATGCACATATAACTAAGCACATTGATTTAAATAAGCAATCAAAAAAAGAAGAATCCACAATAAATAAAACATTCAAGACCAGTCTGTTTTCCTTCCTAAAGATATCATTTACATAAACCAATCTTTAATTCCCTTTATTCATAAAGAACACTTTCATTAATAATGGAAGAAATAATAAGCATCCAAAAATTGCTCTGACAATCCATACTATGACTAGAAGCAATAACAGTGAATATTCCATTTAATATTCATAATGTAAGCCAATAAGAATTTTTCTGTAACTACACAATCTTAAACATGTATATAAAACAACTGCAAGTGTTTACTTTTTATGTTGCTCATTAAAATAAATTATGCAATGTATTTTGGGCTACTGACTTAAAATTGAAAAATTGTCAGCGTATAATCTTTTCTATCTTGTGAATTCAGTAGTAGAGCAGAGAAAACCACATCTGCTTCCATTTGGAATTTAGAGGCTTTTCCTCAAATTCAGCAGCTGGTTACTCAGTCTCCTCATTGCACTCATCATGTCCTTGTTCCTCAATGTGTATATAGCAGGGTTCAGAAGGGGCGTTATCAGGAGATCCAAAATGGCAAGATACTTATCCACTGGCACAGTGAGAAAAGGCCACATGTAAACAAAAATGCATGGTCCAAAGAATAAAACCACCACAGTAATGTGAGCTGAGAGAGTAGAGAAAGCCTTGGACAAGCCAGCTGAAGACTGTTTCCATACTGTGACCAAGATGAAAATATAAGAGATAATCAGTAAGAAGAAAGTGCCCATGGAAATGAACCCACTGTTGGCAGTAACCACAAATTCCAAATTATAGGTATCAATGCAGGCAAGTTTTATAAACCTAGAAAGGTCACAGAAAAAGCTATCTATATTGTTGGGACCACAAAATGGCAAATGGACTATAAAAGCTACCTGGATCAAAGAGTGAAAGAGGCCTATAATCCAAGATCCAGAGACGAGCAAAATGCACATCCGGGGATTCATAAGACTGAGGTAATGGAGGGGTCTACAAATGGCTACATATCGATCCAAGGCCATGGCAATGAGCACTACCATCTCAGATCCACCCAGAATGTGAAGGATAAATATTTGGATAACACACCCATGGAAGGATATGGTTTTATTTCCAGAAGACAGGTTAGAAATCATCTTAGGAACCGTTACAGTAGAAAGACACATATCAATGAAAGAGAGATTGGCTAGAAGGAAGTACATTGGGGAATGTAAATGAGTATCAGAAGTCACTGTAAGGATAACAAGAAGATTTCCCAAAACTATTGCTCCATAAAACACTGTAGCAAAGACAAGAAGGAATTGCTGTATTGGTCTAGAGTTAGAAAGTCCCAGTAATATAAATTCAGATACTTCAGAGTCATTGGTTTCATACATTAAATTTTCTGTGGTGATAACCTAAAAAGACCAAAAACAAATAATAACCAACCTATTTTTATTATTAATGTTTAAAATATATCAGTATTTGTTGAAATAGTTATTTATATAGGTTAACTCATCACTGAAAGTCATAACGTATTTCAAATACATGCAGTTATTTGTCGATTCAACTAGTGGGTTTAAAGACATCCATATTAAGGCATCATTAATATGCCTCTTTAGTATCTACCAAGTGCCAGCTACTATCAATTTCACTTAATATATTAATGTGGACCTACAAACAAGAGAATAATAGCAGGTATACAAAACATTAAATAACTTTTAAAACATTAAATAACTTTTAAGTACTGACAAAATTATCATACTTAGTTTAAGGGAACAAAACCTTATGACAAAATATGACTTAGCAAAGCAGTGATAATTCAGATTATGCCAAATACAGTGTATCTCCTGAAGAATAAATGTAATAGTTCAGACTTGTTAAAACTATATACGAAGAGTGTCAAACATGAAGGCCACTGGACAATCAAATGGTAAGTCAACTGGGTACAGCAGATCTAATCTTTCATCCACAATAAGATTTGAAAGATAATAGCAATTTAAACAGCTACTTGAACATACTTCAACTTTCAAACAAAAGAGAAGTCTTCCAAGAACTTAATGAAAGCAGTTGTATATATCAGTGAAATCATCTAAAAGACTACTGAAGAACAATGTTACATCATGTAGGCAGTTGAATTATTCAATCAGTGATGTTTGAAAACAGGTCAAACTTGACATAATGCAGATGTAGTCTTTCAATATAAACTCAATGGACTTAACCGAACATATATCAAGATGAAAGAAACCTAAAAGTACAGGAATATTTTGAAACATTAAATGAAAAAAAATCAATCTAACCATACCCTTTGCTAACAAGCAAAGGTAAACTAGGCAGTGAAATTAAAATCACCTTATATATGGATACTCACTATATAATAGCTGCAGAGATATTTAACAATATACCAAGAAATATACAAACAGTTTCATTTGGAGATGTAATCAATATAAAGTGTTATTACAAAACACATGCAGTACTTTGGAAAACAGACAAGATCATATAAGCTACCAACAGCTTTTAACATAAAATTGTTTCTAAATAAATCAGACTGAATATGTGATATAATAATTTGAAAAACAAACAAAGGCTACAGAGGAGTCAGAGACATATCTCAGTGGTAGATCATATGTCTTCCACGTGTAAGTACCAGCTCCAATGCCTGGTTCACCACCAATTTGATGTCAATGACAAGTTTGAATTCAACAACAGCCACAGCAATAACAAAGAAGCAATAAACAAAAGAGAAATCACGACAGTAAATAATCAGATGAAAATTAAAACAGTCATCAATTATTATTAAAATCATAAAAGATAGTTTTGAAAGCTATTTCTAGTATAAAATTGCTGTAATTAAGAGAAATTATAATTTACTATGGATGAGACTGAGAAATCATTCTCCTTCACTGATAGAAAAATAATTCTCCATAAGTAACAGCTAAGAAACTCAATTTAAAAATCTTTGTTTCTTTGCCCGAGAACAAAAGACTTGGTAAAGAAACAATGGTATCTCTACACAATGCAATTTTATGCAGCTGTCAGGAAAAACAAAGACATGAAATCTGCCTACAAATGGATGAACATGGAGATCATCTTGCTTAATGAAATCAGTCATAAGGAAAAGGACAGATATAGAATGACTGCTCATCTGTGGGATATAAATATATACCAGTATCCTACTTATTGTTGGCAATGGTAATGTGAGACTAGAACTGGGCACTGAATCATGCAAAGGAATTTGCATGAAAATCCCTAAATGTCTTCTCAGATATTTAAAAAGGAGAGAGAGAGAGAGAGAGAGAGAGAGAGAGAGGGAGAGAGAGTAGAAGAGGCAAAGTACCTGCTATAGAGGCACGCTGGAGGTGGGGGGGAAGGGAATCTAGGGACATTGGTGTGGCAAATGTGCATTTGTGGAGCATAGATAGTGCAAGATTGCATGACAGTAATCCAATCATGAACAGCTTTGTAAAAGTTTATCTCTGGCCCATATCCAAAAGGGTAAAAGCAACAAGCGCTGGCGTGGATGCGGGGAAAAGGGGACTCTCATATATTGTTGGTGGGAATGTAGACTTGTACAACCTTTCTGGGAAAACAATATGGACATTCCTCCAAAAACTAGAAATTGAGCTCCCTTTTGACCCAGACATACCACTCCTGGGAATATACCCTGGGAAGCCAAAAACACACAGCAGAAACACAATCCGTGACCTTTATTTTCATAGCAGCACTATTCACAATAGCAAGAACCTGGAAACAACTAGTATGCCCGAGAACTGATGACTGGATAAAGAAACTGTGGTACATCTACACAATGGAATACTATGCAGCTGTTAGGAAAAATGAAGTTATGAAATTTGCCTATAAATGGATGGACATGAAAAGAATCATGTTGCGTGAAATTAGTCAGAAGGAAAGAGAGAGATATAGAATGACTGCTGACTGCATTTATTTGCATGAAATATATATATATATATATATATATATATATATATAATGACACCAAAATCCCGTGTCAGGCGAAACGTGGATCAGGAGGTCTTACCAAAAGTGGAAATTATCGCAAACATGTGGGAGTCAAAGGTTAGGTAAGACAGAGAAGGGAACAGGTGTGAATAAATGTCGAAAGGGCTAATACCAACCTAGAACTGAGCATTAAATACAGGCAAAAAAAAATACACATGTTGGCCTCTAAGTGTATGTAGTGCAACCCACAATGTGTAAGAGAAGGAAAGAGAGAGAGAGAGAGAGAGAGAGAGAAAAGAGATAAAGAACCTGCCATTTAGGCAGGCTATGGGAGGGGGAGGGAATTCGGGACATTGGTGGTGGGAAATGGGCACTTGTGGAGGGCGGGGTGCTGGAACACCATGTGACCGAAACCTCTAAACATGAACAATGTTGTAATTGTATATCTCACAGTGGTATAATAAAATATTTTTAAAAGTCTATCTCATGATGCTATAATAAACAAATAAATAAAATAAAAATATTGTTTCTTGTAATAACAATAAACCAACTAAAAAGGTAATATAGCTCTCTATATATATCATTTTAATTTTACATGGTAAATAACCTACTAATAAGAAGTAAGTCAGAAGGAGAACAGATATCAGAGAGTCTCATGTGTAATATATAAAGAAAACAACTAGGTAAGCTATATCTAGTCAGGCTAAACCTAACAATTCTTATAAGAAAATATTGTGGTTATCAAGGGTGGGCTAGTGGATAGGATTGCTCACATTGGCAGTGGTGAAGGTTATTAGTATTTTAGTGGTAGGTGTGATGTATTAATATTGTACCCCTAAATTTTACGTTTATACTCTTATAACACCCCCTTGAGGTGTTTTAGGAGTGGCTGTGATGCCTGGCTGCATTAGCAGGTTCTGACAGGAGACAGGCTTGTCTAGACCCAGAGCTCTGCCCTGTGGGCCCTGTATGGTTGATGGTCTGACATAAAAAAAATACACGGCCCCCTTGGTTGAATTCAGAGCCTTGGCAGGGCCTGACAAGCTACCCATGGTGTTTTTGATATGCCCAAAACAGTAAAAATAATGGATCTCATTCCCAAAAATAGAGATGTAATTGCTGCCCAAGTGTGCAAAGTGATGAACAAGGGAAGACAAGTGACAAGTGACAAATAACCTAGTGTTAAAAATAAAGAATAAATATTTCTGATGGAACTAAAACAGAGTATAAAACTAAGAAACATATGTCAATGCTTAAAAAAGACTGGAAATACACAAATTATATTTGCATCAAAAGAGATGGCTCGAAAAATAAGACTACATGTGGCCGAATTTTTTGCATATTTTAGGAAAATGTTCTCTATATATTCAACGCACATTGTCATTAGTATAATGCTAACATGTGTGCTATAAATATTCTTTCTATATATAAAAAGATGACAATTTCATTATCATATATTCTACTTAACATTAATTTCTTAATAATTTTCTAATATATGTTGAAACAAACAGACCAAATTGGAATGATCATTACATACTTGACTATTACCATAAATTTTCTATTTCCACTGATACCAGAAGCATTACATTCAGACAGCTTGCTTATATGATCACTTCTCTCACTGTCATTCCATAACATGTCTAGATTGCTACATGGGCACACCACCTCAGAAGGAGAGCAACAAAAGGGAATGGGAGCTCCAAGGACACTGGGGAGACTTGTCCATGGATAATAGACTTGGAATGCATCAAGGTAAGTCAACAAATAGCATCATGAAGATTATAAAAGGGAAGGAATGATGCCGCCAGAAAGAAATACTACAGGGATAATCCTTAAAAATTCTTCATAAGAGCACTGAAAGATAAATGCTGATAGGGAATAACTTGCGAAACAGAACAGGGTGACCAAAGAATGAAACAACTCCAAAGAGAAACAGAAATGGCATTACAAAGAACTCATAATTAACACTATCAGAATATTTTGATCACACAATGTTGGCTATTTAAACTTAGATATTCTGACATTTAAAGTAAAAAAAAAACACTTAAAAAATGAAAGATTTTTTTCTTTTTGGGTCACACCTGGCAATGCTCAGGGGTTACTCCTGGCTCTGCACTCAGGAATCACTCCTGGCGGTGCTCAGGGGACCATATGGGATGCCGGAATCGAACCCAGGCCAGCACAGGCCGCGCGGCAAGGCAACGCCCTACCCGCTGGGCTATCGCCCGGCCCCAAAATATGAAAGATTTTAAAGTAAAAAGAAAACCTCCCTATTCTCCATTCCTATCATTCTATTTTCTATATTGCTAATAACCACTTGATCATTTGACAACCCATTATTCATCAATTTGCTCGAGTGGGCACCAGTAACATTTCCATTGCTAATAATACTTTAATCAATAGACAGTAATGGTACTTATTTTCTATTTTTCTCTTTCCTTTTTTCACTATAAATTCAATCTACTTGAGAATTCAAGAAAAGGGGGGTTAAACTGTCTTCAAACTACTATATTTAATAGGAAGTTAAAGACAGACCACCCTCCCCCACTCCATGGGGCCCGCCATTTTCCACATCCGGACTTCCCTCTCGTCACAACTCCACCCAGCAGACTAGACTATCGCATAAATGCTTTATTTAGAGGTGACTACAACAGTATGCCACCCGCACGGCAAGCCTGGCAAGCTGCTCGTGTAGTATTTGATATGCCAAATACCAGTAACATTTATATTAGGTCATTCCTGTGACCTAATATAATTGTTTGAGGCTCTTCATGTTCCTGGAGCAAGTGGATGCCTTTGGGTTCTACTAGCATGAGACAGGACATATGGAGATATTACTGGTGCCCACTCTAGCAAATAGATGATTAACAGGAAGATAGTGATAGTGATAGATAGTAAAGACAGGTAATAAGCCACAGGAATAGGTCTGATTATTTTAAAAGTAGAGATGGATGCAGAGTAGCAACAGGAGTAATTAGAAATATGTACAGAAATACACTGAACATGTTTCACACAGTCTTCATAGTCAATGATGAGAATACTTTTCATTTTATTGATCAATAGAAAAGCAGACCAACTAGAGGAAAAGATCTCCAATCATTTGCATGGTTTCACAAAAACAAATCATTCTTACATTCTATAAAAGATGCAACCTTGCATTTAACTTATTTAAATAACAAATAATTAAATTATTTATAATTTCTAATATAGTACAATAAGGTGTACATTTATAGCTCAATGGGCATCAAAGCCATGTTCAATTCATAGTTTTTACTTCAATTATATCAGAATGACTATGTGATATGTTTCCCTATTAACGACAGCTGTGCTATGTCTATGATTTTATATTGACTAAATTAATGAGTAGATAAATTATCATAAACAATAGGTAAAGAAACAGCCCAAAGGTCTGAGCTCATGCTTTTCAGGCAGGTTGCCTGGAGTTGATCCCAGCACCACAGCAACCCCCTAGAACCACAGGGGCCAGCCTGCATAAACAGGGCCAGTGGTAGCCCGAAGTGTTCACAAAGTTAAGTAACTAAATACAATAAAACTATCTTTATTGCTTTTGGTTTACAGGTGCAATTTCTTAAATAGAAAAAGAAAGATTCAAGAGTTATAATACTCAACTCAGATTTCAAGGAGGTAGACCAGTCAAAACTTTTAATAAAAGTGGTTTTACTGGTATGATACAATTAAACTAAACAGCATCACAATGTTACCATATAAAATATTCTCAATTATCACCACAATGAAACCTCATATCTCTGAAAAATTTTGGCTCCTTTCTTAAACATGTATGGTTTCTACTTTATAAACAACTAAACTACTGTTAAACTAGTGAATCGAGTATTTACCAGCAAAGGAAATGACAGGAAAACGGAGACAAAGGGAGAATAAGAGAAGAAAAGAAGCAGAGTAGTATTCTATAAATGTTCAAAGGAAAGTACCTACAATAGCAAGCCAGAGAGTAGAGCCTGGATCCTCAATGCCAGCCCACTGATTAAAATTCCCCGATAATGCTACTTTCCCAATACCTCGGCATGGCAAAAGAGCTCTTAACATAAGCAGGCAGCTCATGACCCCAACCTCTTCTCTTGCCTCACTTTACTAAATATCAAGATTTGCAAAGAAAATTCTTGTTCTTTCATGAATATAAGGTTTACTCATACCTTTTCCTCTTGCTATGTACTAAAAGTATCTCTGACTTTTCATTTGGTGATTATTTTTGTCCTAAAAATTTCATGTTGGGTTACACACGTTACTGAGTGTCAGTCTCCAGTTACACTTAGCTTAAGCGAAGAGTTGTACCTGCCTTTGGTGAATCTCCTGAGCAGACATAACTACTCTCAATCTTTTACTAACCCTCTGGGTTCTCGTGTTAATAAACTGTACCTCTGCATAAAGGTAATTTTAAGGAAGAGAGAAAAGAATGTAGTAGATAGAATGCAATGTTATGGGATGGGGTTTACACAGCAGTTAAAGAAACAATTGATAAGCATAAAATTACCTCTAGTAAACAGATATTAAAGCTTGAGGATAAACTTAGAGGGAGTAGGAAAATAAAATTAGTAAACAGATTCTAAAATTTGAAAAAAAATTAGAGGAACAGGGAAGTAAAATTATTAACTGGATTCAAAATTTGAAGAAAATTAAAGGAACAGGAGAATAAAATTTTTAAGCAGGATTTAAAATTTGAGGGAAAATGAGAAGAACAGGAAAGTAAGATCATAAAATAGTATTTAAGATTTAAAGAAAAGTTTGAAGAGCAGAAAACAGATATAGGAGCCGGAGCGATAGCACAGCCGGTAGGGCGTTTGCCCTGCATGCAGCCGACCCAGTTTCCATCACCGGCATCCCATATGATCCCCGAGCACCTTCAGGTAGGTCCTGAGTAAAGAGCCAGGAGTAACCCCTGAGCATCGTCGGGTATGACCCAAAAAAGCCAAAAAAAAATTATAAGCAAGATAAGCACTATATTAGAAGGAGAAATCGACAAACAGAGAGCTAGAATCAAGGGACAAAAAGAGGAGGTCTGGAGGTTAGATATAAGATTGAAGGACGGAAAGAAGAAATAAATAAATACGATATCTGAAAAATTAAATCAAGAAATCAATGTGTTATACACAGATTTTTCTGATTTCATGATTTACTGATCAGTGTCAGTGCATACCAGATACTGAGAGGAGATCCAACTAAAAAGCCTTTTTGCAAACACGCCCCAAGGTCCTTGGCTTAAAGAAGGTATATACATTTGTAGCGAAAAACGTGCTCAACCTAAAAATAATTCTGATTTGGACAATATCTTAGAGGAGAAATAAGGACACCAAGAGGAGACAGAATCTCAAACAGAAAATATCCCTGGAGTTAATACCTCCAAAGGGGAAGATGCTCCTCTGACAGATGCTCAATTGGATGATTTTCCTTAGAGCTTTAACATGCTCTAACGAGGATGAAGGGAAGGGAAAAGATTAATTCCCTGAGCCCATGCAGGCCTCACGAGCCTTGCAGTTCCTCCTGTATTCAATCTACTAATAGCCAAAGAGCAAAGCCCTGCAACCTTCCTCATGGCCAATCTAAAAAATAATATAAAACTGATTTATAAAGAGTTAGAAATCGAGTCAATAATCCTGTTCATAAAGCTTACAACAATTTTTTTTTCTGGAATGTTTATTGAGATATTGTGATTTACAGTGTTGTTATCGGAGAGTTGTTTCAGGCAGATAACATTCCAACAGCAATCCATCACCAGTGTCCACTTCCCTCTGTCAATATCTCTCCACCATGACTACCCCTTGATAAGCATATAAAAATTATTTCATATTACTTGGTTTAATAAACTTAAAGGAATAGCTAATAGAGTAATCAGATAATAAACCAATGACAGTCAATTTGTAATGATGAAAATGCTGTGTATGTTTTTTTTTTGTTTTTTTTTTTTTTTTTTTTACAATTAAAAAGTTCATGTTTGGGTTTTGGTCATACAGTGTTTCAGCACCCGTCCCTCCACCAGTGCCCATCTCCCACCACCAACATCCCCGGTTCCTCCCCCTTCCCCAGCCCTGCTCCATGGCAGGTTCTTTATTTTTTCCCTTTATCTCTCTTTCTCTTTTCCTTCCCTTCCAGACTATGGATTACAGAACATACATTAAAAGGTTGTCATGTGTACCTCTTTTGCCTCTATTTAATGCTCAGTTCTAGGTTGGCATTAGTACCCCCGACTATTATTAGCACCCTGTTCCATTTTCTGTCTTACCTAAACTCTGACTCCCCACACTTTTGTGATAATCTCCACCTTTGACAAGACCTCCTGATATATGTTTCACTTGACCTTGGATATTGGTATCATTATATGTACATATATATTTATGCCATGCAAATAAATGCAGTCATTCTGTATCTGTCTCCTTCTGGCTAATTTCGCTCAACATAATCTTCTCCATGTCCATCCATTTATAGGCAAATTTTATAACTCCATTTTTCCTAACAGCTGCATAGTATTCCATTGTGTAGATGTACCAAAGCTTCTTTATCCAGTCATCGATTTTCAGGCACTCTGGTTGCTTCCAGATTCTGGCTATTGTGAATAATGCTGCTATGAACATAAAAGTAGG
>JAJIBD010004126.1:0-77299 GCA_021461705.1 Cryptotis parvus
AAACCCTAAATGTCTGTAGGGCAAGCTACAATGTGTAAGAGAAGAGAGGGAGAGATACAGAGACAGAGAGAAAGAGAGGAAAAAAAAGTGCCTGCTATAGAGGCAGGCTGGGGGTGGGTGGGAGGGAATGTGGGGACATTGGTGGTGGGAATGGGGCACTGGTGGAGGGGATTGGTACTGGAACACTGTATGACTGAGACCCAATTGTGAACATCTTTGTAATTGTATATCTCACGGTGGTATAATAATAAAATTTTAAATGTATAAATAAATAAATAAAATAAATAAAAAGAAAAAAGAAATTACTACTAGCGGTGCTGGAGGACCATATGGGATGCTGAGGATCGAACCCTAGTAGGCCGCATGGCAAGGCAAATCCCTACCCTCCTGTGCTATCACCCCGGCCTCTCTATAATTATTTTAATAAAAAAATCTTTTGTTGAAGGCGAAGAGAAATTAGAATTTCATATGTTTCTGGAAAGAAGGTAAAATGGTAAAATTACTTTGGAAAAAAATTTTGGTAAACTGTTGAAAAGTTAGAAACAGACATGCCATTCAACCTAGTATTTCTATCCCTAAGTTATTATTTTTGGGGTGGTGACACCCAGTGGTGCTCAGGACTTACTCCTGGTTCTGGGCTCAGAGAACACTCCTAGCAGGGTTAAAGGGACCAAATGGAGCACTAGGGATCAAACCTAGGTTGCTTGTGCAAGGCAAGCACCCTACCCACTGTACTATCCTAGCCAACTCACTACCCCCAAGTTATTTGATTGCAAGAAATGGAAATACATATCTACACAAAAACGTGATTTTTTTTTTTTGGGTAAGACCCAGCAATACTCAAGATTACTCCTGGGTCTTCACTCAGGAATTACTACTGGCGGTGCTCTGAGGACCATATGGGATGCGGGATCAAACCCAGGTCCAGCCTCATGAAAGGCAAGTGCTCTATCCACTGGACTCCAACCTCATGAATTTTTATATAATCAAATAATTTGAAAGTAGCCATAGGGTACATCAACTGAAGAAGTATGCAAATTATTAAATATCATCATATAAATGATGCTATTCTTAATGGGAGGAGAATAGACTTTCTTGCTACTTTTTTTTTTTTTTTTTTTTTTTTTGGGTCACCCCCGCGATGCTCAGGGGCTTACTCCTGGCTCTGCACTCAGGAATTAATCCTGGCGGTGCTCAGGGGGACCATATGGGATGCCGGGGATCGAACCCGGCCGGCACAGGCCGGCTGCGTGCTAAGGCAAACGCCCTACCCGCTGGGCTATCGCTCCGGCTCCTTTCTTGCTACTTTAAGGAGTCCATCTCTTTGTTTCTTGGGTGTTTTGGTAACAATGTGTCTTGGTGTTATTTTGTTGAGTGTGTTGTATTTGGGACTCTTTGGGCCTCCTGGATCACTGTACAAGTCTCTTTCCTCAGATGGGAAGTTCTCAGCTATTGTCTCTCCCACAAACCATTCTTACCCCATTTTTCTTCTTCTGATGGAATTCCTATAATTCAGAAGTTGTCCCTCTTTCTATTATCCATTAGATACGTATATTTTTAACAGTGGATTATTAATACCGTATATTTTCTTTCTTTAAAATATCTCTTTCTGGGGCCGGAGCGATAGCCCAGCAGGTAGGGCGTTTGCCTTGCACATGGCCGGCCTGTGCCGGCCGGGTTCGATCCCGGTATCCTATATGGTCCCCCGAGCACCGCCAGAAGTAATTCCTGAGTGCAGAGCCAGGAATAACCCCTGAATTCATCGCCGAGTGTGACCCAAAAAGCAAAAAAAAAAAAAAAAAAATCTCTTTCTGGGTCAGAGCTATAGGTCAGCTGGAAGAGGCCCATCTGGGTTTAATACCAAGCCCCACTTATGGTTCCTGAGCACTACCAGGAATGACCCCTTAGCACAGTCAGGCGGAACCCAAAACAAAAACTTTTCCCCCACCACCCACATCTCTTTTCTATTACCACTTTACTGTTAATATCATGTGTTTTGTCATCAAAATCATTGAATGGAGCTTTGGCTCCCTCCATTCTGCTGCTGAGAGCTGCTATTATATCATTTAGAGTAGTATTTAGTCCCTTCAGTTCTATTTGAAGAATTCTCTTTTTTTCCATCAATATATTTATTTATTTTTTTTCAGGGTCTTTTTTTTCTTAAGTATTTTATTATACCACCGTGAGATATACAAATAAAAAAGATATACAATTAAAAAGTTCATGTTTGGGTTTTGGTCATACAGTGTTTCAGCACCCATCCCTCCACCAGTGCCCATCTCCCACCACCAACATCCCCGGTTCCCTCCCCTTCCCCAACTCCATCAATATATTTAAAAATGTATTGAGTTCTCTTCCCATGTTGTCCTCGCTTCAGAAAACATTGACAGCATCATTGCTCTGAAGACATTGAAGGCTGCATTGTCTGATGTACTTGAAGACTTACCAACTCTTCTTTGCCCAGCTATTGAATCAGCTCGATTCTTTCACTTGTTCATAGTCCCTGGTTATTTATGAATGCGGTAAGTGGATCTCTATGGGAAATCAGAAAAACACCAAGGATGGGATGTGTCCCTAGGTAAAAATAGTCTAGGTCTTGGAATACAAAGCGTTTGCAAATGTGCACCCAGGAAAGAGTAGAATAGCAGGAAAGAATAGATGACAAACGTCTGCCCATAGAATAAGACTGTTTAGGGTCTTTTTTATATGTAGAGGAGCATGAGCAAAAATATAATAGGAAACTGCCAGAATTTTTTATTTTATTGGTTTTTGAGCCATACCTTGTGATGCTCAGGGGTTGCTCCTGACTTTGCACCTAGGGAATTACTACTGGTGGTGCTCAGGGACCATATGGGATGCTAGGGATAGAACTCATGTGGACTGCATGCAAGGCAAATGTCTTCCCTGCTATATTATGCATCTCTGCCCCCTAGGGCTTTACTTTTGAAGGCTGACTGCTGATAGGCTATGTGAAGTACCCCAGCCTCTGCTCTCTATGTGTTGAATGTGATGTGCCTTCTTACTGCCCTTAATGTCTCTGTCATCTTAAAATAATGACTCACCTTTTGGGAGACTGGTGGGGGTGAGGGAACAATATTATATTGAATAAATAGCTGTGAGCTTGCTGAGGGCTGCCCTGTGACCCTAAAACTTGGACAGTCTGGATGTGTTTGTCTTCTTATATGTTTGTCTCCTTCTTTGTAACTTCCCACCCTGAATGGAGGTTGAAGGTGTCAATGCGATTGGCATTAGACAGAGCTCTGAGTTCCGGTAGCCTGAGGAGATCCGGTGCTCGAGTGCACAGTTCGAGCTAGTATTTTTGAATGGTGGTAGCTCTACCGCTTTGCGTGGGCTTCTCATCAGGACCTGCAGGGGGCAGAAGCTAACTTAGAGGGTGTCTGGGGCTCAGAAGGATCACAGTAAGACATCAGGGAGACCTCACAGGTCTGTAGCAGGGCAGCAGAGCTCTAGCTGCTGCACAGTGGTGGAAAGGGTGAGCAGTAAGAAGAGAGGAAAAGTGGAGATAAATAATTAAACATTTTTAAGCAAGAGAACTTCTTTTGTATTAATAAAATATTTTAAAAAGTATTGACTATGAATAAAAATATTCTTCTAGATAAAGCAAAGGCTTCATGGTCTCAGATTATATCCTTTCATTTTCAACTTCTGTTTCCTAAAAAAGTCAAACAAATATCATCAAACCCAGTGCTACAAAAGATTCAAAATATGTAGACACTAAACCTGCTGTGTTTGGGGCTGGAGTGATAGTCCAGCTGGTAGGGCATTTGCCTTGCATGCGCCGGACCTGGGTTCCATCCTCAGCATCCCCGAGCACTGCCAAGAATAATTCCTGAGTGCAGAGCCAGGAGTAACCCTGAGCATTGCTGGGTGTGACCCAACAAGCTAAACAAACAAACAAATAAACAAACAAATAAATAAATAATAAGCTATGTTTGGTGTCGAGGTAATAAGAATTAAATTATTGGACAGTTTTGCCTCTTGTAGGCATTTGGCACTGTAAAAACCCATTTGAGTTTTCTAAGGAAAAATTAGTGCTTTTTTGCACTTTTCTAGGTTCATTCTTTTCTTGTGTGTTGAGGGCCTTCTGAGAACAAATCATTTCAATAGGCATTGGCTCAGGTACAAAAATTTTAGGTCTACATTCATGGTAGGTATTTGACAAGCATAGATCATGTTTTTGCTTGTTTGTTATAAGAGGAATCACCCCAGAAGAGCTCAGGGGCTGGCTGCAATATGACAATTATGTGGTTCAGGCCACAAGCAGGTGTAGACTTGGCAGGTCTTGGAGGTCCAAACAGTGCCCAAGATCAAACTCAGGACCTCCTAGGCGCTGTCTCCCTGGCCCCACCATCATGATTTGGCCCTGGATTGGAGTGCACCTAGGGACAAATGCTTGAGTCAGGAAACTTAAATAAATACAAGTGATCAGCCACCAAGAATTTTCTCAGCCTTACATTAAATTCCCACTTTACCAAATGCTCTTCAGTTTATAGTGTCAGAACATCCCCTTCTTGGCTAGGACTACATCTCATATAGAGGACTCAAAACATAATTCCAATATTCATCACTTTTTATTATATTTCTGCACTTGCCTTCCCTAGCACTTTCTTCATAGCCTCTTTAACATCTTTGTTTCTCAGGGTATAGATCAAAGGGTTCACGCTGGGAGTAACAATTGTATAGAAAATGGTAAGGAATTTGCCCTGGTCCTGGGAATAAGTGTTTGCAGGCTGAAGGTACATGTAGATGATTGTACCGTAAAAAGAGAGACAACAATAAGATGGGAGCTACACGTGTTGAAGGCTTTCTTCCGCCCAGAGGCTGACTTGATCTTCAGTACAGCTCGTGCAATATAACCATAAGAGATTAGGATGAGGGTGAGTGGTGCCAGGATGATGAAGATGGCCAAGGCAAATGCCAGGGCCTCGAGGTTCATGGTGTCAATACAGGCCATGCCAATCAGTGCTGGCATCTCACAGAGAAAGTGGTCCACCCGCTGGTGCCCACAGCGGGCAACATCAACGTCTGGGGTGCCATGATGAGAGAATTACCAAAGCCGCTCAACCATGCCACGGATGCCAGCTGCCCACAGAGACGCGGGTGCATGATGACAGTATAGTGCAGGGGTTTGCAGACAGCGACATAGCGGTCATAGGCCATGACAGCCAAGAGAATACACTCCACCCCTCCCAGGGGCGAGAACAAAGTAGAGTTGAACGGCACAGCCCAGATAGCTGATGGTCTTATCTGGGCCCCACATGTTGTAGAGCATCTGAGGGATGGAGCTAGTGGTGAAGCACATGTCCAGGAATGAGAGATTGGCCAAGAAGAAATACATTGGTGTGTGCAGTCGAGAATCCAGGGCTGAAAGCAAGACGATGGTCACATTGCCAAACAGAGTCAGCAGGTAAAAAGTGAGGACAATCACAAAAAGGGCCAGCTCCAGGTGGGGACGATCGGAGAAGCCCACCAGGATGAAGCCTTCAAAGGAACTCGTATTGTCGTTGTCCATCACCTGGGACTGCAGATCACCTGTTAGGAGAAAGAGACTGTCTGTGGAGGGCTTAGAGAAGCCCTCAAAAGGAATGGTTGGGGAAACGGTGGAATGGAAGCGTCCTCGGAAATGCCATGTATTTGCTCCAGAATTTCAGGAGGTACTAAGTCATTATTAAATCAGATGGGCACAGGGGCCAGAGTGATAGTACAGCAGGAGGGCGTTTGCTTTATGTGCTGCCAACCCGAAGTTTGATCCCTGGAATCCCATAATGGCCCCCTGAGCACCACCAAGTAGAATTCCTGAGCACAGAGCCAGGAGTAGTCCTGAGCATCGGCAGGTGTGACCCAAAAAGAAAAAAGAGAGAGAGAAAAGAAAAGGGAAAAAATCAGAAGGGCACGGTATTGGGGACCTAGGCATCACTCACTCCTGATTCCATGTGGGATGTGGCATGTTTACAGGAGCATGGCCCCACTATGGCCCCATCTCCTCCACCCAAAGATGCCAAATGTCTGTGATAAGATCTTGTTCCACATCAGAGTGTGCTTTAACCCTACTATTTTATTTCTCTCTCTCACAATTTTATAGAACTGATTTTTTTTATGTATTATATATATTTTTAAAAACATTTTATTATACCACCGTGAGATATACAATTACAACGTTGTTCACGTTTGGAGGTTTCGGTCACATAGTGTTCCAGCACCTGCCCTCCACCAGTGCCCATCACCCACCACCCATGTCCCCAATTCCCTCCCCCTCGCACGTCCTGCCTAAATGGCAGGTTCTTTATCTCCTCTCTCCTCCCCCCTCTCTCTTCCTTTTCCTACACATTGTGGGTTGCACTACATACACTTAGAAGCCATCATTTGCATTTTTTTGCCTGTATTTAATACCCAGTTCTATATTGGTATCAGACCTTTTGACATTTATTCACACATAGAACTGAAAGATTTTTAACTTTTAAAGATGCTTTACACTTTCAGAAATTTAGCAGTGGTTTAATACATTAAAAGTATTATAGAATAAAACTAATTTACAGACAAAAATCTTGTTCCAATGTTTTTGCATGTTTTCCTAAATATCTACTAAGAATACTAAGAAGTAATGCTTTTTTTTTTTTTTTTTAGGCTGCTGCCTTGTATGCAGCTGATCTCATTTTTTTTTCTTTTAAAATTTTTTTTATATCACTATGAGACAGACCATTACAAAGCTGCTCATGATTGGGTTTCAGTCATGCAGTGTCCCAGTACCCCTTCTTCCACCGTGCATATTTCCCACCACCATTGTCCTCAGTTTCCCTTCCCCTCTCACCCCCACCCCCCCACCCGCCTCTGTGGCAGACACTTTTCTTTAGAGTTGTGGATCTTAACGAAAGGGTGTTATATCTCTCTGGTGTTAAATCAACTGCTTGGAACTAGGAGTGTAGTTCAACAGTAGGGCACTTGTCTTCCATATATGATGCTCTGGATTTGATCCTGGCACTGCAAAGTAATCCAATAAAACAACTGCTCTAATAATGCTTAACTATATTTAGCCATATGATGTGTCATGTGTTTCTAACAATAACTTTAGGATTTTACTTGTTATATATTATACAACAAGTATAATTGTATATTATATTTATTGTATAATATTGCACTTATATTGTATATTATAGGATTGGCAAAGTGATCATCACTCCAGAGGCTACAGTAAGCCTCTATAGTGTGGTGAATGTATGTGATGATGGCTAGGCTACCCACCCTTGAATAGCTAAAGATTAGCACATAACCAACTCAGCATGACGGGCAAGGTAGTTCAGTAGTAGCGCTTGCCTTGAATGTGTGGGACCCTGGGTTCAACCTCATACATAGCAGAAGTAAAGTAAATCTAGTCCTAGTTTCTTCAATTGTCTGAAAAATTTTGTTTTAGAACCAGAGAGCTATTACAGAGAGTAAGGTTCTTGCCTTTGCATGTGACCAACCCTGGTTGAATCCCAACACCAGTTATAGTCCCTTTAGCATGGTCAGGGAGTGATCCCTGAGCTCAGAGCCAGGTTAAACCCTGAGCATTGCCTGGTGGGCCCAAAAACAAAAAACATATATACACATATATTTATTTTTATTTTTTTTCTGAAGAGGAGTAGTGAGTAGAAAAAGTCTAAGATACCCTAGTCTAAGGACAGAGAATTTACAGCTGGTTCATGAAGAACCAACCAAAGAAATCAATTAAAGTCCTTCCCTCTGCTTTTGTAAAATGGTAAACTTAACGGTCTATATCATAAGGGTTAAGAAAAAATATATGTGGGAGACGGAGCAATAGCACAGTGGGTAGGGTGTTTGCCTTGCATGCGGCCCCCCTCACATCCCATATAGTCCCTCTGAGCACCGCCAGATATAATTCTGAGTGTGGAGCCAGGAGTAAACCCTGAGCATTGCTGGGTGTGAGCCAAAAACCAAAAAAAAAAAAAGTGTATGTACTGATTAACTGGGGTAATAAATATCAAACTGATTACAGTGAATGTCTCTGGGGGAGGAAATTAAGTCAAAACAGACTGTCTCGTTCCCTATGTCCTATCTTTCAAAATAGCTGAATGTAATTATGTCCAATAGGAACAAATCATTAATTCTGAATGGTAGAGTATATGTATTTTCTACTAGTCTTTGTAAACTTATGGATGTTTAAGATCTCTGAAAAATATAAAAGAAAAGAAAAGAAAATGAGTTACTGGGGACTGGGGATATAACTAAGCAGTAGAATTTGCTTTGATTGTGCGCATGAGACCCTGTGTTTAATACCTGGCACCCCCCAAGTAGTCCCAAACAATCTGAATTATGTCATTTAAATATTAACATAGCTAATAGTGTTTGTGAACTAGAAGCCTAGGTCAGCCTTTGGCGTAGCTACCTTCGTTTCTTTTTCACAGCAGCTCCAGTGGATCGTCAGCTTCATTAGTCAACAGCACCGATTAAGCTGAGACTCATGAAAACCAGCTGCCCCGTCTCAAGTCTGGTCCAACGGGATCCCTTGGAGATTCACTCTGGAGATCTCTCCATTAACCTCAACTGACCACAGACTTGGGTGGCACATTAGTTATATTAAATCTGCACATGAGGGAATAAATATATTGTAAAACCGAGACTCAGTTTGTAACTTATTTTTATTGTACTAAATTTAATATAAGAAATTTTATTGCTTATAAATTGAAAAAGCACATTGCTATCATATACAGGGAAGAGATAGAGACAAATAGATCAAGTCACTTGCTTTACACACAGTCAACCTGGTTTAGTCCCCAATACCACACGTGATCCCGAACACCACCAGGCGTGACCCCTGAGCACACAATTAGGAGGAGCCACTATGCACCACAGACTATGCCCCCTGCCCCCCCACACACACAACTTGCTTTGTGTTTTGCAAACAGCCAATCCCAACCTGCTACCCAGCACTGCGTATGGGCCCCTTGAGCATCACCTGGAGTGATCCCTGAGCACAGAGCTAGGAGTAAGCCTGTCATATCAGGTTCACACCCCTGCCAAAAAAAAAAAAAAAAGAAAAAAAAAAGATAAAAACAAACAAGTCACATTTTTCTTCACATAATGAAAACTACAGGTAAAATTTATCTCCCAGAATGCGTTAACATTAAAAATCAGCCTTGTGTCATCTTGCTTTGTAGGTTGACAGTGATTGAAAGTAATTATTTCATTCCATGATAATTCCCCCATGATTTTATACATATATATGCATATACACCTTAGTACATATGTACATATATATATGCATATATATTTTCATGAATTTGTGTTCTGATTGTTTTTCTTGGTTAAGCCATCCACTCTGTCTGTCTTTCTCTTTTATCATGACCTAAGTATTCAATCACTATGCTTTGCCACATTTTCTCCTTGTAAGGATCACATTCCTATATTTCTCAAACAATGGGAAAACAGCAGCTCTACCACTAAGCCATATCCTATATGCAGCTAATTTGTCTGTTGCCAAGAATATTTGTTTGCTTATTTTTTTTGGACCACACCTACCTGTGCTCAGGGCTTACTCCTGGTACAAAACTCAGGGATCCCTTCTAGCATTACTCGGGACAATGCGGTGTCAGAGATTGAACCCAGGTGGGCTTTGTGCAAGGCAAGCATTTTATCTACTGTACTATCTCTTTACCTGAACAATATTATTTTAAATGATATGTATAGTTATTCACATATAAACATAAAAAATAACAACAAACATACCAACCTGAACAATATTATTTTAAATGATATGTATGTCTATTCATATGTAAATATAATAAAACATAACAAACATAACAACAAATTCTTATGTGGGATCACTAACTTACCAACTTTGACTGCAATTTCAGAAATGCCATTGTTCCTTCTTTTTTCTGGGACTTTATTTGGAAGACCAAGAGGGCTGACCAGATGATAAAGGTGATATTTAGTGAGTTTGTGAGACAGTGGTGCTGGCAGGGACAGAGGTAGGGTGTCAATCAAGAGGCAATACAGCCCACAATGCTCAGAGTGGATGGATAAAGAGAGAATGCTAATGAACACACCAGGATTGTATCATTCATAGGCCCCAGATACCCCCACCCACCCATTCTTCCCAGATAAAGGGCAGCATGATGGAAGCTGCTATGTTTCTGAGGTACACTGTGACAGGAAACAGTGATAAAGGGTTCAATTTGGAAAGGAAGAACATCTTATGGGTATCATAGCTGATATAGTACTTGGTACTTCCTTTACAGCATTACCCTATGGAATAAAACTTTATTTTTAAAATTCCCTTAACTAATTATTTCTAACAAGTGTTTAGATTATGTATTGTCTCAGAGGAACTATCACTATTCCCAACACACAGGAGTTGTTTTACACACACACACACACACACACACACACACACACACACACTCGATTAACCCAAGAGATAAAAGTAAAACAACTGTCTTAATAGGCCTCATTAAGATCAGTTGTTAGTAATGCAGGTGAGCACAGGAGTGACCACCATGTATTATTCAATTCTGAATGGAACCTTAAATCAGTGAAAAGAAGTGCAGGATCTATATGCCTCTGTTTTCCTTTGTGATGCATGTCCTCTACCACTTGTTTAATGCAATTAGTGGACTGCAAAGGAGTGTTATTCAAAGTCCTTTGCCATTGTATGCAATTAAGATTAATTTTCTAGGAGCTGCAGATGGCTGAAAGGTCTAGAGAATATGCTTTGCATGGGTGAGCCCAGGGTTGGATTCTCAGTATGCCTCATGGAGAGGTCTCCTGAGTACCTCCAGGCGTGATACCCAGTACCATGGGGATCTTTCAAAAACAGAACAAGGGGCCAGAGCCATAGTCCAGCGGGTAGGGGGTTGGCCTTGCACGTGGCCAGCCTGTGCTGGCCTGGGTTCGATCCCCGGCATCCCATATGGTTCCCCAAGCACCGCCAGGAGTAACTCCTGAGTGCAGAGCCAGGAGAAACCCCTGAGCATTGCCAGGTGTGACCCCCCCAAAAAAAAGCAAAAAAAAAAAAGAACGAAAATTTATTTTTGTTCAATTTTAATATTAAAGCTTAACTTTATTTCATAATAATAAAGCTTAACTTATTTTTCTATTTAAGACATGTATATATGTAAATATATATATATATATATATATAAATTCAATCTTCAGATCCATAATAATAAAGCTTAGAGTATTTTTCCATTTAAAATATAAAAAATATATAGGTCCGGGTAATAGTCCAGCAGGTAGGGTATTTGCCTTGCACATGGCTGACCCTGGTTCTATCCTCAACATTCCATATGGTCCCTTGAGCACTGCCAGGAGTAACCCCTGAGTGTCGCGGGTGTGGCCCAAAAGAAAAAAAAAGAACCTTAAGAAAAATTTGTATTCTAGCAAATTGTTGGCAGTCAGAGAATTGATGCCTTGGAGAATTGCTTCTTTTTGCTTGAATTAGTTTATTATTTCGTACTTCTATCTCTGTCTACTATTTTTTCCTGGAAACTAGGGAGAAATACCTAGAGAATATGATGCTTTCAAGAATGTCCTGTGTTAATGAGTCCCTCTGAGAATTGAAGATGAAATCCTGACGGGGTGATTCGCTCAAGGAAGGAAGTGCACTTGGTAGCCAATGAAGAGATGTTTAAAACCGTCTCTATGGGGTCTGGAGAGAAGGTAGGGCGCTAACCTTGCACACAGCTGACCCAAATTTGACTCCTGCCATCCATATGGTCCCCGAACACTGTTAGAGGTGGTGCCTGAGTGCAGACCCCTGAGCATCTCTGGGTGTGACCCCCAAAATAAGCAGAAACCTGTCTCAATGGGACTGGAACAATAGTACAGTAGGTAGGGCTCTTGCCTTGCATACACATGGCTGACGGATATCCTGGGCACCGGATATGACACCCCAGCCCCACCAGGATTGGTCCCTGAGTACAGACCCAGGAGTAAGCCCTGAGCATCACTGGGTGTGTCCTCCATCAAAGAAAACTACGTTATATTTTTCTCTTGCCACCTCATATCTAACGTTTTACTCACACCTGACCCATCTCCACTCCAACCCATTACAAATGTATCTAAACTAGTAAATGGTAGAAATATTAGAGTTTATTTTCAAATAAAATAGAGTGATATAACTCAAGGTTTATAAGTGATTGCAAGAACAGTTGCCCAGAGTGCTACAATATCAGAAAAGAAATCTGTAAATTTGACAGTCTTCTTTTTCAGCAAATACAGTTGCATTTAGACAAGTATTTTATTGCAGGTTAATCTAGTTTGTTTCTATTGTAGTTAGTATTTATAGAAGCAAACAACTGATGATTTATAAAAATTTATTACATGTATTGCTAAAAGCTTATGTCAAATGTCCATTGCTGGCCTGGAGAGTTCGCGACGGCGGGTGCAGTGCTTGCCCTGCATGCGGCTGACACAGTTCACTCCCTGGAACTAATTATATTCTCTCAGCACCACCAGGAGAGATCCCTGAGCACAGAACCAGGAGGAAGCACCAAGTACCACGAGTGTGGCCCAGAAACTGAAACAAACAAGCCAAAAAAAAGTCCATTGTTTCTTTGATCTGATTTCTGCAATCTACTTCTCTTTATTGAAATTGTTTCTGGCATAGCAGATAATCTTTTAATGTTGGTGTATACATTTGTAAAGAACTTGCACTCTGTTGATGGTGATGAAGTATTCCAGAAATGTAAATTTAGATTAGGTCCAAAAATGTAAATTAGGTCAAAAATTGGGTGTAAGTCTTTTCAAGACCTCTTGTTTTTCTGTATTCTTCATCAGGAAGGAGAGAACGGAATATGAAAATCTTGAACTGTTGTTGGATTTGTTTTTCCTTCTTAGATGCCTATTTCTTTTTTTTTCTTTTTTTTTTCTTTTTTGGGTCATACCCACAATGCTCAATGGTCATTCCTGGCTCTACACTCAGGAATTACTCCTGGCTGTGTTTGGAGGACCATATGAGATGCCAGGGATTGAATCCAGGTCAGCCATGTGCAAGGCGAATGCCCTTCCCGTTGTGCTATTGCTCTGGCTCCGATGCCTAGTTTCTTTGGCTGAAGTTTCTGAAATCAGAATTCTTTTCCCCAAAGTTTATTGTAAGAAGGGGCTTGTGGAAGGGTGGGGTGGGGATGGTGTTAGGCACAGAACAGTGTTAGGGATTCCCAAAATGGACCTTCCCAAAATGGACATACTTAAAAGTATGCCTGTTATACTGCCCCTCGAGGTGTTGCAGGTGTGGCTGCAGTGCCCAGCTGTGTTGGCAGGTGGCAGAAAGGAGACAGGCTTGTCTACACCCAGGGCTCTGCCCCTTGGGCCCTGGTTGGTTGATGGTCTGACATAGAAAAAAAGTATGCCTGTTACAGAAGTGGGTTGGGAGGTGAAACAGAACTTGGGGGCATCAGTGGAGTGGTGGTGGGATCGGAACATTGTGTGTCTTAAACTCTATTATTGCTAACTTTAAGTGAGGTGCCTAAATAATTGTTTTATTAGCAAACTCCTGAATTCTTTAAGTATTTAGGGATAGAGCATGAGACATCTGTGTCCTTTCTTGTGGATCTCTGCCAAGATGACCCTATGGGGACTCAGAAGCTCCTTCCTATCTCTTAATTCCCTGGCATGTTGGTCAGCAACCTCAGGGAGTGTGCACACCCCACTGGTCTTCAGTGTGGCCTGTGGTGTGCACCGCACCTCAGGGGGCATGGGCCTGAGGGGACATCAGGGCAAATGGCCCGAGATGGGGGAGTTGCTCCTTAATGCCACCCCAGGAAGGTCTGAAGTGGGCAAGGTGCTTAATATTGTTCAAGAGCCAAGGCTAGGAAGTTTGTCTTGAAAACCTTGGTTAGTCCAGAGGGATTTGTAGGCTGGACAGTATTTCACTTGAGGTAGTTTATCTGAGACATTTGCAGGTTGAGCCTCCTGATTGGGCATGAAGTCCTTTCCCTCTCCCTGGACTTTGTGCTCTTGTTGTCATCATTTTAGTTTTACATATGCTGTAAACTCTGCTGTAAACTCCACCGTTCTCCCTGCATTAACATACGCCTCAGAGACCTGGGCCCTACGAAAGCAGGATGAGAATGCTATTCGGGTCTCTCAGAGAGGCATCGAAAGAGCTATGCTTGGAATATCACGCCTCACTCAAGTGAGTGAAGGAATCCAGTTCTGACCTCCGTCGCTATTCCAGAATCAGGGACGCTGTCTCGTTTGCCAAGGCTTCAAAATCAGATGGGCTGGACATGTAATGCGATTTGGAGACAACCGCTGGACTAGAGCCTTACCGACTGCATCCCACGGGATGTCAAAAGATCACGTGGCCGCCCACCTACAAGATGGTCAGACTTCCTTGTTAAGACCCTGAAGGAACGGTTTGAGGCTCTTCATATTCCTGAATCGACCAGATGCCATTGGGCTACATTGGCACGTGATAGGGTCCAATGGAAATGTTACTGGCGCCCGCTCGAGCAAATCGATGAATAACGGGATTCAAGTGATCAAGTGATCAAGTAAACTCTGCTAAACAACCCTTTCTTCTTGATGTTTCTTTGTGGTTGTTACAGTCACCAAGTCTTACTATAACCAAGTTTCCTTTAGCTGTCTTGCTCCCTAGGTGTTTCTAACTCTCCCTATAACATCTTCTGAGCTTGGGTAGAGCCCTCCTGCCAATAAATCTCAGAGAGAGAGAGAGACAGACAGACAGACAGACAGACAGAGAAAGCTATAAAGCAACCTAGAAGGTCAAATGAATAGTTTAAGTCACTTGTCTTGTATCCCTGAAAACCCCAGTTCAGATCCCCTCTGCACCTCATATGGTCTCCTCAGTACCACCAGGGATCATCCTGAGCACAAAACCAGGAGGAAACTTTGAGCACTGCCAGGTATGACCCCTTAATTAAAAAAACAGATCTTGGGGCCGAGCGATAGCTCAGTGGTAGGGCGTTTGCCTTGCATGCGGCCGGCCTGTGCCGGGTTCGATCCCGGCATCCCATATGGTCCCCTGAGCACTGCCAGGAGTGATTCCTGAGTGCAGAGCCAGGAGTAACCCCTGAGCACTGCCGGGTGTGACCCAAAAAGCAAAAAAAAAAAACAAAAAAAAAGATCAAACAAAAACAAACAAGCAAGGCATGGTCCAGAAAGATAGCTCAAAGGGCTGGAGTGCATGCTTTCCGTTAGCATATAGAGGCCTTGGGGTCTACTCCTGACACCAGGTGATTCTCCCAAGCACTTCTGGGAGTGACCTCGGAGCCAAGATACAGGAGTAGCCTGTGCCCCTCCCCCCCCCAAAGAAAAACATGAAATGTTTGAGGAGTCAAGATATCTTCTGAAAAGAAGTACTCTGCCACCAGCTCAGAAATAACTGAGTTATTTCAGTCTAGAAATAACTCTGGTCAGGGATATGCACAGACAAGAGTGCAGAAAGCAAGACTTTCCCCAAACCAAAGGTTCTCCTTCTGGACAGCCTTCTAGCGACAACCCTCATTCCGGAGGCAGCTTGGAGGGGAAAAGCTTAAAGTTTGCCTAAAGCAGACCAGGGCACGTCAGCATGAGCTGCTGCATCTGGCTGCGTGATCACGTCAGCATGAGCTGCTGCATCTGGCTGCGTGATCTCTCTCTGCCATTCTCCCTGGGCTTGACCTTCCTTTAACTTGGGATGACTTCCTCTAACCTTCCTTTATCCTCCTCTGTCTCTCTGCCTCTGTCTCTCCAAGACTCTGTGTCTGTCTCCATCTCTCTGTCTCTACTCATGTGTATGTGTCTGTCCCTTACCTCTCCCTCTTCTTTTCTGTCTCCTCCAGGAATTATTTTCTGTGACCTAAAGACAAGAGCCTGAGCCCCAAGTAAAGATTGGATTGGAACGAGCTCACCCCATGGCATAAAATTTTTTCACTCCTCTACCTTCTTTATTATTTCTACTTCCTTTCCCTAGCCCTGTAACTTCTGGCTGCTAACTTCATTAACTGCTATTTAGAACCATTCCACTTTATCATAAAGGAACCTCTCTAAAATATAGGTATTACAAGGCCAGAGAGAGAGAGAATATAGTGGGGAGGGGTTTGCCTTGCAAGCAGCTGACCCAGGTTTGATTCCTGGTCCAAATACAACAACCCAAACTATTATAATAAACTTAAACTATGCCTGTTATGGAAGGGGGCTGGGAGGTGAAACAGAACTTGGGGACATCAGTGGAGTTGTGTCGGTGGTGGGATCGGAACATTGTGTGTCTTAAACTCTATTATTGCTAACTTTAAGTGAGGTGCCTAAATAAATTGTTTTATTAGCAAACTCCTGAATTCTTTAAGTATTTAGGGATAGAGCATAAGGCATCTGTGCCCTTTCTTGTGGATCCCTGCCAAGATGACCCTATGGGTTCTGGATGCCCTTCTCCTGGGCACACTTCTGGGCAAATTCCCCCTCCTCATTGAAGGTGATCCCAGCTAGACCTTCCCCAGCTTCCTTAGACACCCTTAGTGATTTGAAGCTATTTCCATTATGGCAATTGCTGCAAGGCATCGTGGCTGGTTAGTCTTTTTCTTCCTCCCCTCTCTGCCCCTCTTCTAGCCAACACTATTAAACCTACATTTTATAGAAAATGAATATATGTAACAGATTATGGCACAATACAATTATGTTTTTTATTGATGCCCCAGTTAATATTAACATATAACTTGTTTTCTGTTGCCTTAATTGATATCAGTATATTCTTTAAATACTAAGAATGCAAATCATTTTCATATCTGTTCTTTCACATCTCATTTTGTTAATTGATATTTTTTGTTTTGTTTTTTGGACCACACCCAGCAGCGTTCAGGACTTACTCCTGACTCTGTGCTCAAGGATCACTCCGGGGAGCCACATATGGTGCCAGGGATCAAACCCATGTTGACCCATATAAGACAGGTACCCTACCCATTGTACTCTCTTCTCTGCCCCAATTGGGAATTTACTTATTTATTTATTTATCATTTATTTATTTATTTATTTATTTATTTATTTATTTATTTATTTATTTATTTATTTATTTATTTATTTGCTTTTTAGGTCACACCCGGCTATGCTCAGGGGTTTCTCCTGGCTCTGCACTCAGGAATTACTCCTGACGGTGTTCGGGGGACCATATGGGATGCCGGGGATCGAACCGGGCCGGCATAGGCCGGCCGTGAGCAAGGCAAATGCCCTACCCGCTGGGCTATCGCTTTGGCCCTGGGAATTTTTTTTTTACAATCCAGGAACCTATTCATTGTTTCTCTTCAGATTTTATCGATTCCACTTAATTTATTGTAACTGCTTATAAGCTATAGGAAAAATGCAAGTTGAGTGATTTCTGTACTCATACTATTTTGTCTGTTTATTTTTTTTCTTTTTATTTATTTATTTATTTATTTATTTATTTATTTATTTATTTATTTCCCTTCAAATTTTATTACACCACTTTTAGACATACAGTCGCAAGATGCTCATGTCGAGTTTTGGTTCTACAGTGTTCCAACACCCATCCCTCCACCCGAACCCATCTCCCATCACCAATGTCCCCCACATCCCTCCCCCTCCCACACCTCAACTGCTTGGCGGGTTCTGTATGTCTTTTCTCTCCTCTCTATTTCTCCCTCCCGCCTACCTTTCCTACACATCGTAGAATGCAATACATTAAAGAACATAACTGTTTCCACTAGTTTGATGGACCACGCTGCCTCAAGCGGATGCGCGACTTAGGAGCCTCAGGTCAGCGTCCAGACAGTGAATATGGCGGCTAATGTGGTGGGAGAGTCTCATCTGGCTGCTTCCGGGACCCCCCAGAGGTGATGGGCCCACTCCCAAAACCCATCTGTCTACCTGGGGGGCCCCATGGTCAGCTGAGCGTGGGGAGAGCGGAGTTCCAGCTTCCCCAGCCATGTCTGAGGCCCCACATGCTATGGCTGGTCACCCCAGGGCAGTTCCTGGGCGGGGCCACTGGGCTTAGACAAAATGGACGAGGGAAGGGCCGGCCCCGGCTCCATCTGTATTTTTGTCTGTTTCTTATTTTATTAATTTATATGAGACTGAAGCGCTACCTACTGCGCTAACGAGGCACCTAACGAGGCTCAGTCTCATATTAATTTATACAACTTATAGTTGTTCCTGAAAGTTTAAAAACAAGTTCAAAGATGACAAGAGCGCCAATGTGGTAGTGCTACTAGAACTTTGGTGGTGGGTGTGGCATAGCATTTACATAGATGTAGGTACTGTTCTTCTGAAACATATATAAACTTACAAACCAGTGATAGTCCAAAACTAAAATGAAATAAAATAAAAATGCATAACTTCCTGCCAAAATTCTCAGCTGGCAGTAGAGAGCACTCTGCATTTAAGGATCAAGAACTGTTGATTTGAGCATTGGAAAACATCTTTCCAAATTTTAGGTGAGTTTTACCATTTATTTGGGAAAAACTTTTGCATTAGTTTATATTCTGAATTCTCTAATAAATATCTAAATATATGCAACATCATTGATTGGAATTATTTTAATGATCATGGGCCTATACTTCAAGGCTTAGGCAACAGGATAATAACTAGCCACTATCCACTGGCAAGACGACTGTTAGGAAGAAATAAAGGGTGGTGGGAGCGGTGGGGGATGCAATATAAATTTGTCATTGTTAGTAACAAAAGCAAAGAATTGTGTACTTGAAATACAAAATATTCCTCAAATATCAAAAATATTTGATACATGTTCAAGTAAGCTGAGAGGGAAATTCAGAAGCTATGTTGAACACCTCTAAAAAGCACAGCTGAATTTTTCGCAATCTTATGGCCCTGGAGGGATTAGGGTTTGGAGTTCCTGAATAACTCAGGAGATGACCCATCGTTAAGACAAGAGTATCTCAGTTGAAACTCCTCAAAGACTTTCTTAAAAGGGTCAACGGGGACTGAATGATAGCACAGTGAGTAGTTTTTGACACACAGTTATCTAGGTTCAATCCCTGGTATTCCATATGGTTCCCCAAACCCTGCCAAGAGTGATCCCGAGCATAGAATCAGGAGTTATCTCTGAGCACTGCTGGGTATGGCCAACCCCAAAAAAAAAAAAAAATCGGGACAAAAGGAGATAAGCCAGACCTATTCAGTATGACAACCTTATCTTGACTCAACTCTACTTGGGAGAAAGTCACTATTCCCATTATCTCCCATTATGGAGATAATATAGGGATCAGACACATGACATTACATCACTGGGTGTGCTTCTGGTTACCCCCAGCACCATCAGGGTGGCCTGCAGGCAGAGCAACCTCACACTGAACCACTGGCCCAGTTGACTGAGAATCACTGGAATTAGCCCTCAACCTCCTGAACATTGCTTAGAAAGCACCCACCATGTGTGCGCGCATGTACACAAATACACACACACACACACACACACACACACACACACACACACTCAGACTTCCCACAGTACCTAGCAAAAGAAAAAAAATGAACCTTATCTAGAAGAAAATGATATCATCTGAAATCTCCAAACTGTTTTATATACACTGGCATTCAATTGACCCAACAGCAGTAAAAACCCAGTCCACTTAAAAGATAAATGGAACACTTTTTACCAGTCTAAACCTCAGTAAATTTATTTTATTTTTTCACCCTGAAAATATTTTATTTTTATGTATTCTTTTCTGTGAACATCATATTCTTGAATTATTTTTATTTATTTGTTTATATTTAAAATTTTTTATTATGCCACCATGATATGCCACCATCTTTGTATTACAATTACAAAGATGTTCATACTATGTTTCAGTCATACAGTGTTCTAGCACCCATCCCACCACCAGTAATGGAGTAATATTAGAAGCCATTAATAGAAATATTACAGGAAAATTTTCAGACATTAAAAGGTTAATAGGGACTATTAGAAATTGCATTTGGGGGCTGGAGTGATAGTCCAGCAGGGAGGGTGTTTGCCTTACATGCAGCTGGACCCGGGTTTGATCCCCAGCATCCCATATGGTCCCCTGAGCACCGCCAGGAGTAATGCCTGAGGGCAGAGTCAGGAGTAACCCCTGAGCATTGGTGGGTATGACCCCCCACAAAAAAAGAAATAGCGTTTTGTCAGAAAATTCCTTGAAATGTTTAAACCACCAACGCTCATTTAAAAAAAAATAGAGAACTTGAATAATCCTATTACATGTTTCTAAACCAGATACGTTTAGAAAAAAAGAAAAGTAACTTAACTAAATAAACAAACCAGATGAGTTTACTCCTAACAAAACTTTGAGAACACCATATGATGTACAGACAGCCTCTATAATCGAACTATCTGGATCAAAATCTTGTGGGGGTTTTCTTGGAAGGGCCGGGCTCTTGGCATTGCTCAGGGGTTTTTCTCATGTGCAAGGCACATATCTTAACCTCTGTTATTGCTTCAGTTCCAGGATCAAAGTCTTAATAGGAATGTTGTTGAGTATGTGAGATTGCCAGACCCAATTTCTGAGAGAGAGAGAGAGAGAGAGAGAGAGAGAGAAAGAAAGAGAGAAAGAGAGAGATAGAGAGAAAAAAGCAATTCTCAGGTACTAGTAGGATATCTGAGAACTCTACTGAATTATATACCCTTTACCCTGAAATGGTATTTTTCAGATTCCATTTCCCAAGATGGCCCTCTGCTTCAGCCATACTCACAGACCAGGCTTTTACTGTACTTCTGACCAATGGCTAGAAACATGCTTGGAGTGGATTAATTTGCTAGAATGGCACACAGAATATAGGAAACCCATTTTCTTACTGGGTCACCACCAATTTATTACAAAGGATGTGTCTCAGTAATAACTAACTGGATGGAAGAGATGCTTGTGGCATTGTAAAGGAAAAGGTATAAAACCTCCACACTCTCTCCAGGCACAGTTTTCCTCAAATCTCCACAAGCTCGTGAGTTGGAAGTTCTAAGCCTGTCCTCTCAGGTCTGTGTAAAGGCATCATTCATAGGCATGACTGACCCTCTGAGCATTGGCAGCTGAGTTCAGCCTTCAACCCTCTTCTCTCTGCAAGTCATGGGGTGGAACTAGAAACGCCAACCCTCTAATCACAGTTCTGGTTTTCCAGGCCCTAGGAAATGCCGAGAATTTTGGGAACTGTGGGTAAATCATGATGAAGACCAGATATCACAAACGCACACTGAGTAACTCCTGTATAGCTGTTAAACAAATTCATTTTTTTTTGGGGGAATAGTTAGTTGGACACCATACCAGATAGCACTTGGTGGCTACTCCTGGCTCTCTTCTTGGGGTTTGCTGCTGGTGGTTTTCAAGGACCACATGGTGCCAGGAATTGAGCCACTGGCATCATCTGAAATCTCCAAACTGATTTTAAGTGTCCTGAGTAGTGTTGGTGTGGTCCCCAACCAAAACAAAACAAAAACTAAGATAAAGCACTGCATTTGGAGCCTGTTGTCAGATCAGAAGATGATCTTTTGCTTTTGTTAGCCATCCAGTGACTGAGCCAGATTGCTGAATTTTCACGTAGGAGTCTCAATATGGCAGCTTAGAGATAAGCAGAGTGGCTCCATCCACATGGACTTTTATAATACTTGTTTTAAGACTGTTCATTTGTCTCCTGTGCTACTATATAAACATCACTTGATCACTTGATCACTTGACATCCCATTATTCGTCAATTGGCTCCAGTGGGCGCCAGTAATATTTCCATTTAACCCTATCACGTGCCAGTGTAGCCCAATGGCATCTGGTTGCTTTAGGAATACAAAGAGCCTCAAACCATTCATTCAGGTCTTGACGAAGAAGTCTGACCATCTTGTAGGTGGGCGGCCAAGTGATCAACATGGGCAGGAACTATATAAGCATGGGCAGGAATAATCCCTGAGCACAGAGCCAGGAGTAGCCTCTGACCACTCCTGAGATTTGCCCAAACACACCCTCCTGGTTTTGTTCAAATATACATAATCTGGGCTGGAGCAATAGTACAGAGGGTAGGGCACCTGCCTTGCACAGAGTCAACCCAGGCTCAATCCATAGTAACACTTACAGTTCCCATCCCCTGCCAGGAGTGAACCTTGAGTGCAGAGTCAGGTGTAATCCCTGAGCACCTGCGACTAAAACATAAACTTAAATTTCCAGTTTTGTTTTTTGTCTTTCCTCCTCTTCCCTCTCCAAATTATTCCTATGAATAACTAACAATTAACCATTGTTTTTATTCTAGAGGAAAAACAAATGCATTTTTCTGATGTAATCTCACATAAACACACAATACATTAAATATTCTATTTAGGTTTCTATTTAACATGTTATAATATTAGAGCCATATTATATGTTTTTCTGCATGTTTGCTCATTCAGCAAAACCTTTAGAAAAATACCTCATCTACTAGAGCCATAATTTCTTGTCTGAGATAGTGGATAATATCCAATTAGGTGGATATGAATATGTTCCCCATTCTGAACATAATAACCATGCAATAAATTCCCTATCAAAGCTCTCATATTTTTCTTTACTTATAGCTACTGAATTACTGCAGCAAGCACTGCTCTCCATGTATCCGCTATGTGGGAAGCATTCCTAGGAAGGAAAGCAGTAGGTCAAGATTTTCAGAAGTGATTGTGATGTTTCCCACCCCCAGAAACTGAACACTTGTTTTCCCCAATAATCTCTGAGTACCCTTCATTGTCCTTAGCAGTAGAATTCAACTTTCCTTTTACTTCTAAACCATTGTAAAGTTTAAAGTACTATAGTACTATTACAGCATTTTTTTTTTGTGAGGATTTAGGTATATTTTCTTATTCCAGTTGTCATTTGAGTTTGCTTTTGCATTTGTTTTTGTAATTCCCTATTTCTGTAATCTGTCATTTTCTGATTAGCTTGTTTGTGGTATTTTTTAATTTAAATTTGTTAAAAGCTTTAAGATATCTATCCTAATTTCTTCAGAATTATGTTTTTCAAATCTATTCATGTGCAAAATAAATGGAAATGAATCTGCATATTATAAACATAAAATATGTGACTGGAATAAATACTGTAACTTATCTAGAGTTTTATGATGCAATGTGTACATTCTTGAATTGAAAAGCTCTTAGTGAGAAAGTCTAGGAAATTCAAAATCCCATAAAAGATAACATGGTTACTTATCATAAAGCAAATTTATAAGCAATTTTATTAAGACAAATTACAGATTTTAAAAATATGTATATATACAAATCAAAGACTTCATAACATGATCTCAGACGGAATCATAAAGAATTTACAGATGGAGTAAAAATTCCTTCCAGATAGAAGTCATTAAATGGCCTTAGAGAATCTAAGTCATTTGCCAAAAAAAAACAAATTCAAATTTAACAGTGCAAAATTCAAAGTTTTATAAGATATTTAAGTTCCATTGCTACTGTCTTAGAGAAAGTTGAGGATTTGGTCCCTAGAGAAATGAGTTGGCGAGGCAAACCAGAGATGGGAGAAGAGTATTGCCCACACAGTTCCCTCCCTCTTCCCCATTGGGTCTAGTCATTATTATAAACTCTGGGAAAAAAGAGTCCTGCAATTCCGTGTTTGAGATTTCTGCTGGAGACAAAATAAACATTGATATTGGTAGAGAAAGTATACATGTACTAAACATGCACAACTCTGGGGAAATGCTCAGAGTTGATTCCTGAGCATTTCCAAACTGTGATACCTCCACACCACATCTGCTCACCTTTATCTTCTCTTCTAGTTGATGCTGGAGATGTCCTGATTGACCCTGTATGATCTATAGTTACAAAAAGCTGACGACATTTCACCAAATGAGTCATATGCTAAATACCTTATGAGGATGGCTTTGTAACTGTGTGTTTTAATCCTGTTTGAATTCAAGACTTCTTGGACATAAAATTGATATATTTTCATTGCTTAACATGGAGGTAAGTGGAACACATTTTAGAATATTATTGATATCACTGTAGTCTTTGAGTGTTCTTAGAACATATTTCATGAACTGTTTTTATTTCAAATCTGAATATTGACCAAATTATCTACTAAGAAAAATCAGTTTAATTTAACTTCAGCTTTTATAAGCCTTTATACATTAACTATAATATGTTTCATATAGCTATATATTCTTATTGGTGGAGTTTTTTATATTCAAGTGCATTTTGAATATGTTTATAAGGTCTGTGTAAAAATAAGAGCTTTAGAACAGGACAGTCTTAAAGTCTTACCTTGAACCTACTTAGTCTTTGGAAAATAATTTCTCTGAGAATATAATTTTAAAATTTAAATTTTTTCTTTCATAAACTGGGTTAAAAAATTGACAGATTTCTTTGTATTTGTAAAACAGTCAGCAATGTCTTTACTACCTAAACATTAGTCCTATTGATCATCTTAACACTCTAGCAACAAGAAGGTATCTGCACCATACTTTGAAGCTTATTACATAGGGATATAAAATAATTTGAGGAAACCCAAAAAGTGAATAATTTTAGGCTGAAAGATAAAAAAGTTGACTTTGTAATATTACAGAAGATAAACTAACACCAAGACCTATTAATCAATTTATCCAGTTATATATGTGATGATGACTGCCAGATTGGAATTAAAACTCATTCTTTTTTTAAGCACCATGGTTTACAATACTGTTAACGATAGTATTGCAAAGTTGATATATTGTTTTGTATTTTTCAAGGTACTGTTTATTTTTAATTTAGTATAAAGTAATGCATTAATATATAGCATACACACATTCCTTTTACAAATTGATGAAATCATGATATGCAAATGTTCAGTTTTCGTATTTCAAGATACTTCTGAATATCATTCTGTTCTAATAACTATTTTAAAGTTTTGTCAGATCAGAACAAGGGAATATATTTTAGGGGATTAGCAGTTCTAGAATGAATAAAGTTATAGAATATGAAGGAAAATTGGAATATAGATGATAAGCATTTTTATGACTATAAATAATAATCAAAAACATTATGATATTGGTAAAATAATAAAATTATTTGGGTTCTGTTAAATGTTTGTTATGATGAATACATCTTTTTAAAAGTGAAATGGCTGTACATCTAAACAATGGAATACTATTCATCTGTTAGGAAAAACAAAGTTATGAAATTTGCCAATAAATGGATGGACATGGAGAGGATCATGTTCAGTGTCTTTTCCAGAGGGAAAAGGACAGAATAACTGCATTCATTTGTGGGATATAAAAATAGTACTATGGGGGGCCGGAGCGATAGCCCAGCGGGTAGGGCGTTTGCCTTGCACGTGGCCGGCCTCTGCCGGCCCGGGTTTGATCCCCGGCATCCCATATGGTCCCCCCGAGCACCGCCAGGAGTAATTCCTGAGTGCAGAGCCAGGAGTAGCCCCTGCGCATTGCCGGTGTGACCCAGAAAGGCAAAAAAAAAAAAATAGTACTATGATGTGGACTTGTCAATAGGTGGAATCTACCTCAAGTGTGTGGGAGTCAGAGATTAGGTAAGACAGAGAAGGGACCTGTGTGCTAATAATTGTTAGAAATGATAATACCAGCCTAGAAATGAACAGTGAATATAGGCAAAGGGATATACATGATAGTCCCTAAATGTATGCATTGCAAGTCACAATGTGTAAGAGAAGGAGAGAGAGAGAGAGGAGAGAGAGAGAGAGAGAGAGAGAGAGAGAGAGAGGAGAGAGAGAGAGAGAGAGAGAGAGAGAGAGAGAGAGAGAGAGAGAAGAAGCAAAGTACCTGCCATAGAGGCAGACTGGGGGAGGGGGGAGGGAATCGGGGACATTGGTGGTGGGAAATGGGCACTGGTGGAGGGATGGATGCTGGAACACTGTATGACTGAAACCCAAACATGGACAGTTTTGTAATTGTCTATCTTACGGTGGTATAATAAAAGTTTTTTTTTTTTAAAGAAATGACTTCATCACATGATTGATAATAGTGTGAATACTAATGTTTTGGCAACATAATGCCACTGCACTACACTTACCATCAGGGGACCAACATCTGCCTACCCCTGTCACCAGGTTCCATCTGTTTGCCCCACTCATGATTATGTTTCAAACTGGTGCTAGTGGGAAATATGGGAAATGTTGGGTTTTCAACAGTGTCTTCTCCAAGCCTCTCAGGGGCCACAGAGCTAGTACAATGAGCAAAGCACTTGCCTCGCACACAGGCTGACCAGGTGTGCTCCATGATGCTGCGTGTGTTCCCGCGGGTTTGTATCTACACCGCTGTGTGCATTTACGGATCGCGTGAAGGCAGCTTAGAAAAGTATTCCTGATCCACCAGGGAAGAGCCAGAAGCTTATTAGGACGATATGACTAATTGGGTAAGGAAGGCTTGGAAGCCCCAACTGTCCGATTTCAAATTCCATGTTATCAAATAACCCTATATGAATTCTGGACTTGCAAATGAAAAAAAAGAAGTGTCTGAAAAATTACCAGATATAGTCTGCATTGTTGGTGACTTGGGTAGGAGGAAGCGGGGCAGAGAATGGCGGGAAGGAGGTGGGAATGGAATGAGAGCTCCAGTGATTTTAACTGGTTCACACACACAGGGACGCGCATTGGCCGTAGGAATGCGGAGTGTCAGGAACTGTGTTCTCGCTTCACAGCAGATATCTACAGAGAGAAGTTGAGACTCGGTGAATTTGCAGAATATAAAGATCAAAAAATAAATTCTGTGCATGTGGAAACTGGTGATAGACTCTGAAATATTTCCATTCATTTTGCAGAACCACTTTAAAATACTTATAAAGATATATTTTATCAATGCATTATCACATTAGTTGCAGTAGTTTACATGTTTTCCGCAAGTATGTGTGCTGTTCACTACTGACTTTTTCTGTTTCAGGGCAGCAAGCGTGGCGGCTTCTAGCATGAAGCGTGTCAACGAGAGTACCCCCTGGGAGTTCCTCCTCCTCGGCTTCTCGGACCGGCCATGGCTGGAGCTTCCTCTCTTTGTCGTGTTCCTGGTTTC
This sequence comes from Cryptotis parvus, assembly GCA_021461705.1. Classification (NCBI taxonomy): domain Eukaryota; kingdom Metazoa; phylum Chordata; class Mammalia; order Eulipotyphla; family Soricidae; genus Cryptotis; species Cryptotis parvus. The sequence continues at coordinate 26,926 of JAJIBD010004126.1, forward strand.
CTATGTCTTGACCATCTTTGGCAATCTGGCAATCATTCTCTTGTCGCGCCTGGACTCCAAACTCCACACCCCCATGTATTTCTTTCTGACCAACCTGTCAGTACTGGATCTGTGCTACACTACGAGTACAGTTCCACAAATGTTGATAAACATCCGCAGCAGGCGCAAGGTCATCAGTTACGGTGGCTGTGTGGCCCAGCTCTTCATCTTCCTGGCTCTGGGCTCCACAGAATGTCTTCTCCTGGCTGTCATGTCCTTTGACAGGTTTGTGGCCATCTGTCGGCCTCTCCGTTACTCGGTTATCATGCACCAAAAGCTCTGCCTCCAGTTGGCAGCTGCGTCGTGGATTAGTGGCTTCAGCAACTCAGTATTGCAATCCACCTTAACCCTGGAGATGCCACTCTGTGGCCACAAAGAAGTAGATCACTTCTTCTGGCGAAGTGCCCGCGCTGCTCAAGCTGTCCTGTGCAGACACGACAGCGAACGAGGCTGAGCTCTTCTTCATCAGTGTGCTCTTCCTCCTCATCCCGCTGACGCTCATCCTTATCTCCTACGGCTTCATTGCCCAAGCAGTGTTGAGGATCAAGTCCACCGAAGGCCGGCGAAAGGCATTTGGAACTTGTGGTTCCCATCTAATTGTGGTGTCACTTTTCTACGGCACTGCAATCTATATGTACCTGCAACCCCCATCCCCGCCTCCAAAGACCGGGGGAAGATGGTGTCCCTGTTTTATGGCATCATCACACCTATGCTGAACCCCATTATCTACACGCTTAGGAACAAAGATGTCAAGGGAGCCTTTAGGAGACTGATGACCAGGATCTTCTTGCTCAAGAAGTAGAAACACTCAATGGCAGGCCTGGTTCAAGACTTGAGGTTGATGTCTTTTAGTTGTAGTTTTTAGTAGAGAAATTTTTCATGAAAGGGCGAGAGAGAATAAGTTACACATTTAAGAGAGAATGTGGATTTCTTTACAGGGAAGAGAGAGCCCCAAGAAATTTAAAAACAGAGAGAGAGAGAGAGAGAGAAGGAGAGAGTGAGCAAGTGAGCGAGCGAGAGAGAGAGAGAGAGAGAGAGAGAGAGAGAGAGAGAGAGAGAGAGAGAGAGAGAAAGGAGAGAAAGTATACTCCAAGCTGGGCTGACCTGCCATGCCAGAGTGGAAAGACAATCTTTGCTTATTTTATTTTATTTGTTTATTTATTTTATTTTAATAATTTAACTCCCTCTGAGTTGCTTTAGTCTCACTACTCTTAGAGTTAGGTATTAAGGAAATCATCTTCAAATAAATTAATAAAGGTCTACCTTTATTTTCTGTTGCCTAAATATGTTAATTATATAAGTTGAGAGGATTGGTCTATTATGATCCCCTAATAGGTGTACTTAAAATATTTAAAGTTTCAAGTTTTATATCACAGGTTTGTATCACTGTATCACTGTATCACTGTCTTCCCGTTGTTCATCGATTTGCTCGAGCAGACACAAGTAACATCTCCATAAGTCCTGTCACAAGCAAGAGTAGCCCAAGGGCATCTGCTTGTTCCAGGAACAGGAAGAGCCTTAAACCATTTTCAGGTCATGGAATTGAGGTCCATAATTGTTACTAGTTTTTGGCATAACATAAAATACGGGTAGCTTGCCAGGCTCTGCCATGTAGGTGGTATACTATCAGTAGAAGGCTCTCAATAAAAACAATACACTCTTCAAATCGTGAATAACTTGTATGTAATTTAGAAATCTATTCTGAAATCATTACACGTAGAAAAAATATGTTCCCTCTAACCCAAATATAATTACACACACACACACACACACGTTTTTAGTTTTGGAGCCACACTCGGTGGTGTTCAGAGCATACTCCTGGCTCTGTGCTCAGGATCATTCCTGATGGAACACTCAAGGATCATATGGGATGCTGGGGATCAAACCTGAGTCTGACACATGCAAGCCAAGCACTCTGATCCATATATATATATATATATATATATATATATATATATATATATATATATATATATATATATATATATATATATATATATATATATATATATATATATATATGTATATATATATATTTATACACACACATATATATATATTTATACACACACACACACACACACACACATATATATATATATATATATATATATATATATATATATATATATAGTAAAAAGCCATATACACAAAACTGCAGATATTCAATTACCACTGGCCAATTAAAAACATCTATCTTTGGCAGGATACCTGACTTCACATTAATTTACCTAAAAATATTTTTAGGATATAATAAAATACTTAAAAAATTCATTCAGGTCATGGGAATAAGGTCTATAATTGTTACTGGTTTTTGGCAGATCAAATATGACACAGGTAGCTTTCTAGGCTCTGCCATGTGGATGGTATATTGGTGAAGAATTCTAAGTTTCTGTGAAGCTAAAAGCTTAGGAAGCAGAATATTTTTGAGTACAGATAAGTGCATTTGCACACACCACACTATTTTTCTCACTTAGCATTAGGAGCACGAGGAAGGGTAGAAGCAAGAGGATAGAAGCTCTTGATAAAGCTGGAAGAAGACCCATTGTTGGTTTTAGGATTGTGCTGCTGATCAAGTAATTTTTCTGTTTGCTTATAGGGTTTCACCTTGCCAGGGAATATAGCCAGAAAGTCAAACTTGGGAGGCATGTGCTTGACCACAGAGTCACAAATCTGGCAGAGATGTGTGGATAGTTTAAAAACTAACGCCCCAATCATTGCCCTGCATACCTGTCATTAAGAAGAGAGGCTCTGATTCTTTCAGGGGTTTCTATTCTAAGGCCTGTGAAGAAAGCCAGGCTTAGCTCCAATTATATTGCATCCAAGTTAAAAGAGACAAAACTTGGGGCCAGAGCGATAGCACAGCAGGTAGGGCATTTGCCTCGCATGCGGCTGACCTGGGTTCAATCCCCAGCATCCCTATGGTTCCCTGAGCATCACCAGAGGTAATTCCTGAGTGCAGAGCCTGGAGTAGCCCTTGAGCATTGCTGGGTGTGACCCCAAAAGAAAAAGAGAGAGGGAGAGAGATAAAACAAAGGATGTATCCAAAGTAATACTGAAAAGGCTAAAATTTTATTTGCTTCAGTGGAATGAGAATTCACAATAAAATGCACAGAATAATATAGCCTGTCCATATAAAATGGCCATAAAAAATCCCCACCACATGACAGTGTGCTCTGACCAGATAAGGAAATGACTAAATAAATGATTTAGGGAAATCCATTAGTGTTTTTATGTTTAATTCAGTCTTATTAAAAAAGTTGTTTTCCATTGATGCCAAGTTGTTTTGATAGTTATTAGTCAAAAGATAGTATTTGGTAGAAGTTTAATATTTATAGAACTTCAGGAGACAGGCTTGGCTATAGCCAGGGCTCTGCCCCTTGGGCCCTGATGGTTGATGGCCTGACATAGAAAAAGACTGGGACCCCTGGGATGAACCCAGAGCCACGGCAGCAAGTGTCATATATAAGATATTTGTCATATAATTATAACATATACGACACATATGACACATATATGACATGAGACACACACACATATATATATTATATACTTATATTATATATTATTACTTCATATATATATATGAAGTAATAATATATATAATATAAGTATATATACATATATATACATATATGTATATATACATATACATACACATATATATATATATATATATATGAATGAAGTAAGGGGTCCATGCCCAGCTATGCTCATGGTTTAATGGATTACTCCTGGCTCTCTGCTCAAGGATGTTGGAGATGTTCAGGGGACATGTGTGGTACTGGGAATTGAACAAGGGTCAGCCTGCAAGGCAAGTACACTAATCCCTATTACAATCTCTCTGGCCTTGTCATTTCTATTTTGGTTTGAAAAGTCTTTACAATTAGTTCAAACTCTGCTTTATCAAAAAGATTATTTTTAGGAAAATTATTTTAATGTTTATATTTCTTATGGTATACTACAAATTAAGAAAAAATTTTTATATCACCCTGAGATACACAATTACAAAACTGTTCATGATTAGGTTTCAGTCACACAGTGTTCCAGCACCCATCCATCCTTCCACCAGTGCGCATTTCCCACCACCAATGTCCCCTGATTCCCCCACCCCCAGTTTGCCTCTATGGCAGGCACTTTACCTCCTCTCTCTCTCTCTCTCTCTCTCTCTCTCTCTCTCTTCCTTCTCTTACACATTGTGGCTTACAATACATACATTTAGAGGTCATTATGTATATCCCTTTGCCTATTTCAATGCTCATTTCTAGGTTGGCATTATCATTTCCAACAGTTATTAGCACACTGGTCCCTCCATGTTTATCCATTTATAGGCAAATTTCATAACTTCGTTTTTCTTGACAGCTGCATAGTATTCCATTGTGTAGATGTACCATAGTTTTTTTTTTTTATCCAGTCACCTGTTCTCGAGCACTCAGGTTGTTTCCAGATTCTGGCTATCAAACAAGATTTAATGGTGAATTAAAAAGTAGAAATTTTCATTTTTTTTCTTTTTTGGGTCACACCCAGCAATGCTCAGGGGTTACTCCTGGCTCTACACTCAGGATTTACTCCTGGCAGCGCTTGGGGACCATATGGGATGTCGGGGAATGGAACCCAGGTCGGCTGCTTGCAAGGCAAATGCCTTACCCGCTGTGCTATCGCTCTGGCCCAAAAAGTAGAAAATTTTAAAATAAAAATTTAAAATGAAAAAAAAGTAGAAAAATTTAGAAAGAAAATTGTTGTCTTTCTCCTCCACTTATTCTCCAAAAGCGATTTATCTGCACACCAGAATAAGAGTTGTCCCTTGAGAAGCTGGAGCCATAGTACAGCAGGTAGGGCATTTGCCTTTCATGTGGCTGACTCAGGTTTGAGCCCCAGCATCCCATATGTTCCTCATATGGTTTCCAGGAGTAATTCCTGAATGCAAACACAGGAGTAACCCCTGAGCATCACCAGGTGTAGCCCAAAAAAGTTTCAAGCTCTGACTCAGCAAATAGTGACTATTTCAGGTCTTGCATAAGCCATTTTTCAAGCTGCAAGCGTTTTGAGGCCTATCAAGGGCTCAGCTCAATTAAAAGTTTTGGACAATTAGAAGAAAAAAAATATTTTTTTCTTTTGCTGACTCCCGCCCACCTCCCCAAGAAATTTTTTTTTTTTTGCTTTCTGGGTCACATCCGGCAATGCTCAGGGGTTGCTCCTGGCCTCTTCGCTCAGGAATTACTCCTGGCAGCGCTCCGGGGACCATAAGGGATGCTGGGAATAGAACCCAAGCCAGCTGCTTGCTATCATATCACTCTGGCCCCCAAGAAAAAAATTTTCAATCACAATGAAAAATTAAAATGTAAAAAAATTACAGAAATTTGAGGCTTAGAGGAGCTATGAGATTTGCATATCTAGCAGCATAAAAATAACCAACTTAAAGTTAAAGCCAAACATACAATGTATTACATACATAATAGAACCCAATGCATTGTTCTATTAAGGATTGTTGGATGATGAGGCCTAGCTATCTTGGGAGCTTTGCTGCTTAGAGTTTAAGGTATGTAAATGTTCTTAAGCCAGGGATCATGCTAATGAGATCTCCTGTATAAACACTGATGGAGGTGTGGCAGTTACAAGAGTCATTTTAACTCTGAATCAGTAATCTTGAAATATTACTATAATCTCTACTGTGATTTTAATGTTTTCTAGATTGGGCACAATTCCTCTTAATACCCACTGGTCCCAGCCTGGGACAATTAGAATTTACCAGGAGACTACTACCCTGGCTATGACGCTATCGTTTAAGATTAAGGAGGGGATCATGCTAGTTTGCCCTCAAGCAGGCGAACATGACCCTTTCAGTAAACAGAGGACAAGACACTCAGAATCACCTTTGGTGCAGAACAGAAAATAGACGGACCTTGTGGGTACTATCTAGATTGCATGAAACCGATTAAATTATGGTGTGTTTCTCCCCATGAATATACATCCATTGAGATGTATTTCTTTATACCAGCTCTCGCTCTCTCTCTCTCTCTCTCTCTCTCTCTCTCTCTCTCTCTCTCTCTCTCTCTCTCATGTTTTGACATAAGAGATAATCTCAGAGAAAGGGACTAGTCCCTGGCATAATCATTTATTTAAACCTGAAACAAGTGAAACAGCTTCTACACCAAGAAGCTGATTCATTGATCTTTGTTGACATTACCTCCCTGAAGATAGGATTACTTTTGAATGTATAAGGGGAGTGACTTGAGGTACAGGGATCCACTTTGTTGGGAGACTTGGGCCCTAGTGCATAGTCTTAGTTCTGATCAAGAGCTAGAGGTCTGGGAAATCCCATTATCTTGGATTGCAGTAGCAGTGTTGCAGGACTCCTAAGGGCCGCTGCATCTGCTCTGGATTGCCTCCCGCAAATCACTTCGTAGATAAGGGGGTAGTCTAAATGTGGCAGTTTATCCGACCATGTATGCTGTACTAGCTGGTATAAATATTCTCCCATGCTATCACAATCATCGTGGGACTAGCTAGATCTTACCAGCATATTAGCCTGGCCACGTAGGACACCTAAGTAATTAGACCAGAGAGAAATGCTGTTTGCTTCCAAACAAACAAGCATGGCTCCCTGATAAAATATAAAGCTACAATGAAGTAGAGGAGACTTGTGAAGGCTTGGAGAAATATTTAACTGGCATTGGTGTTGATCTTTGGTACAGTGACATGCCATCTCAGAAACCCCCTTCTCTACATTTCAAAGGCATTCCCGGCTCAAAACATTAGCACAGTAAAGGCCCTAGGTGAGATGCAGGGAGGGATTACCTGAGGGCATTGGACCCTCCCTGCTTTCCATAACAATGGGAGGAAGGTCTGAGTTGCTGTGGGGGGGTATAAACTAGCTGGTTCCCGCTCTCCCGGGCTTCTTCCCGGTGGGATCTCGCCTTGTGAGCGTTTATTCCCCTTGGAAGTTTTACACGTGGTGGTCGCCATCTTGGCCTACACGTGGCTGGGGTTCTAGCCTGGAATCCTAAGCATCGGGTTTTTCCTTTTGCTGATTTGTATGCCTGAACCTGTGATAAGTAAAGCCTTTTAAAACTGTATCGGATTCCTGAGTGTTCATCCATTCCTCGCCGGCTCGGAGGTAGAAGGGAACTCGCTTCCCGGCACTGTCGGGGACCCCCGCGGAGCGCCCGACATAGCAGAGCTTGTTTTATTGGAAATTAGTAAAAGCCTTTTGGAACTGTGCTGGGCTCCTGAGTTTTCATCCATTCCCTGCTTGCTTCGGAGGTAGAAGGGAACTTTTTTTCTAATATCATTGGGGGCCCCAATGGCTCCCCGACAATGGATGTTTATCTCAGTCTTGTTTTCTTGGTCAAGAGACCCATAAGCATCATAGCCGATGGACGGACATTGCTGGTACAGTATCCTCTGCCTACTGAGAAGGCTTAGTAATGTGGGATTGTTGAAAAGACACCAAGTAAAGGGAACTCCAAGATATTTACTTGAGGATCTGTTCTGAGAACATTCGAACTTCCAGCTGAAGGTCCACATTAGTGGAGGTTCAAGTTGTTTTCTGCAACAGGCTCAGCCATTCATCTAAAGTTAACTGCGGGATCTGCGGTCAGGGTTCCACTGACAGGTGTGACTGTGGAGCTGTGTGGCTTGGGGGGTGCTTGTCCTGCTTTCCAGGGTGTGGCTGGTCCCCTCCTGTTCCAGGATCCCAAATCTTAGTCTGCACGCGAATGTTGTCTTAGAGATTACATTTGACATCTGAAGTTAGATTTGAAGAAAAAAGGAAATCATGTTTGAGCAGTCAGTGTTTGTGTTATCAGAAGAGTGTACAATACTGCTGTGACACGCTGTCACCAAGAAGCAGTTATTAGGTACCAAGCACTAAATGATACCAGGGGACTTGGCCACAAAATCTTCATTGTTTTGGGCCTGGGCTATGAGTGATCCCAAGGGTTCTAGCTCCATCTGTGAAATATAAAATATTGCTTATTAAGATCCTTGAAGTCTGTGAATATTTTCATGTAGTATTTAGTCATAATCACTGTATCACTTCTTCCCATTGTTCATCGATTTGCTCGAGTGGGCACTAGTAGCATCTCCATTAGTCCTGTCACAAGCAAGTGCAACCCAAGGGCATCTACTTGCTACAGAGACAGGAGGAGCCCGAAACCATTCTTCAGGTTATGGAACTGAGGTCCATAACAGTTACTAGTCTTTGGCATATAAGTAAATAAAACACGGTAGCTTGCCAGGCTTTACCGTGTAGGTGGTATAGTCTCAGTAGAAGGCTCTCAATCCGAGCATTTAATGATGAAACTTAAAGGGGGAAGATCAGGTTTTCTCTTGGATGGAGCTCTGAGGAACTATGGAGTCTGGATGTTGAGAATGACTAACTGCATGATGTGTGGTTTGCTCTGGCTTCTTGCCAGGCCTACTGGTATCAGTTAAAACATGTCTATAACTGTTTACTATGTATAAATGCGAAAAGAAATTGGGAAGAACCTTATGCAAAATTCAGTATCCTATAAAAATATCGGGACATGTGGGTCTGGCGTGGGTGAGTTTCTCTCTTCTGGGGCAACTGGCATGGAGGCGGAGGAAAGGGCAGGGCCCAAAACTCCACTCCGAGTCCGGCCAGCATGGTCTCTCCCCTGCTCATGAGAGCAAACCCTTGGAGCAATGTTGGACTCGGCCAGGGGATGGCCGAGCCCCTTACCGGGAGGTCAGCTCCATGGGTTGCTTCCACATGGGGCCTGGCCGAGCAGCGTAGCTGTGTGTCTGAAGTGGAGTTTTGGGCCCTGCCCTTTCCTCTGCCTCCATGCTAGTTGCCCCGGAAGAGAGAGACCCACCCACGCCAGACTCAGCTAATTTGCAACCCCGGAAGAGATCCAGACCCATCCACTTAGTTATAATAAGTAAGAATAATAGGCAGTATGATTTAATATCTGGCTATCAGTAGTTGATAGCATGGTAATTCTGAATGAATTTATATCTTTTCATCACTTGAATATACTGCAATGTGTGTTGTGAGTTTCTGAGGTAAATTGTCTTCTCTTTTGTATTGATTATAAGGCTAAAGTCTTATCATGTCTCTTTATCTTACTAGTGGAAGGTAAATTTAGATGGAAGTAGCACTGCATAGGAATGAAATTGTTGGCCATCTTTCAGGGTTTTTTTTAATTATTAATATATTTGGATAATATTTGGATATATTATCTAAATATATTTGCTAGGGTGGCTCTGCTCTGCCACCCCAGCAGAGCCTCGCAACAAACCAAATGACCCCCCACTCCAAGAGGGCCGCCATTTTCCACATCCGGACCTCCCTCTCGTCAGAACTCCATCCAGCACACAAGCCTATCACAGCCCAGATCATCGACACCCACCCTGCATCAGTTTTTATTTTCAATCCGCCCAGGTATTATGATCCAGAGACTCACAGACATGGGTCAGAGCTGCTACCAGTTCTTCCTGTGCCCAGCCGCTCACAAGGTGCCCGGGATGGATGGCGGGTTCTAGCCCTGGCCGGCCACCCCAGCAGAGCCTCGCAACAAGCCAGATGACCCCACCCCACTCCATGAGGGCCGCCATTTTCCACATCCGACCTCCCTCTCGTTAGAACTCCATCCAGCAGACAAGCCTATCACAGCCCTGATCATCGACACCCACCCTGCAGCAGTTTTTTTTTTTTTCAATCCGGCCCAGGTATGCTGATCCAGAGACTCACAGACATGGGGCAGAATTGCTACCAGCTTTTCCTGTGCTCAGCCGCTCATGAGGCACCCGGGAGGAATGGTGGGTTCTAGCCCTGGCCTGCCACCCCAGCAGAGTCTCGCAACAAGCCAGACAACCCCCCATTCCATGAGGGCCTCCATTTTCCACATCCGACCTCCCTCTCATCAGAACTCCATCCAGCAGATGAGCCTATCACAGACATGGGTCAGAGCTGCTACCAGCCTATCACAACCCGGCTCGCTCGGCTCATCAATAAATGCTGGATTTAGAGGTGATACAAGAGTATGCTACCCACACCGCAGAACCTGGCAAGCTGCCCGTGTCGTATTTGATATGCCAAATACCAGTAACAATTATAGACCTCATTCCCATGACCTGATGGAATGGTTTGAGGCTCTTTATGTTCCTGGAGCAAGCAGATGTCCTTGGGCTCTACTAGCATGAGACAGGTCATATGGAGATATTACTGGAGCCAGCTCAAGCAAATTGATGATGAACAGGAAGATAGTGATCTAGATAGTGATGATTTAATAAGCTTCAACCTTAATATTAAAGAATATAAACTCTAATATTAGACATTAGGAATGATAATTAATTTTCCTAATATTATTACTAATATTACAAACTAAAAAAAAGAATCTTAAACTTTATGTCCCTATACCTAGAACAATTCTCTATTTAATTTTTTTTTCTTGCATCACATCCAGCAGCACTCAGTTCCTGGCTCTGCACTCAGAAATTGCTTCTGGCCGGCTCTGCACTCAGGAATTATTCCTGGAAGTGTTTGGGGCACCATATGGGATGCTGGGGGTCGAACCTGGGTTGGCTGCGTGCAAGGCAAACGCCCTACCCGTTGTGCTATCACTCTGGCCCCTGCTCTATTTAATTTTTAAAGTCCATCCCTTTTTCATTCCAAGTTTGTGAGATGTAACTCCATGTGTAGCATCTAAAATAATTTTGATTCCAAAATGTCATGTTTAACTTGACCTTTATAAAGAACCTGAAACTTGGGACTGGAGAGAGAGTACAGTGGGCAGGGTGATTGCTTTGCACGCACCTGGCCTACCCGCATTGAACCCAGGTTTGCAAAAGGTCCTGAGAGCCAGGAGTACATCTGGTGTACTGAACACCTCCCACCCCACCCCCACCAGGAGCACAGCTGGTGTACTGAACACCTCCCACCCCACCCCGCAGGAGCACAGCTGGTGTACTGAACACCTCCCACCCCACCCCCGCAAAAAAAAAAATAGAATCTGAAAATCTAAACTCTAAGTTTAAGAAGAAGTTCCTCAATATAGGCATGTTTTCTGATGGTCTTTGGTAAAATACCAGTATTATAATTGTTTAATCAAGTGCCTACATACCAAGATAGAAGTGGGATTATGTATAGATATTAAAAGCCCTACATGTGTAATGAAATTATAGTGGCTGCGTTGTAAGATTTCATTGACTTGCGTTTTGTCAGTTGTATGCTTTTGTGTTTTCCGCACTTTCTACAGTCAAAATGACTTCAAAAAAGAAGTAGCTGACTTCTGAAGTGAGATCAGAGATCTGCTTTCCAGCCCAGGGCTGACTGAGGAGTTAGAATACCCCTGCACCGAGGGGAACAACAGTTAACCAAAGTTACGTCTAAGATAGTTTTTTAAAAACTTGCCTGGGGCCAGTGTGAATACAGCAGGCATGGAGCAGGGACCTTGCATGGCCAACCCTAGTGAGACCAGCAATAAGCACTGAGCACCTCGGGATATAGCTCAGAAGCAACTTGAAATAGTATGTCATTGGTCTAGAAACTGTTTTAGAGGGGTCTGAGCATTAGTACAGTGGGTAGGACCCTGGCACCCTATATGGTCTGGCCCCCAGCACTGCCAGGAGTAATTCCTGAGTGCAGAGTAATTACTGCCAGGAGTAATTCCTGAGTGCAGAGTAATTACTGCCAGGAGTAATTCCTGAGTGCAGAGTAATTACTGCCAGGAGTAATTCCTGAGTGCAGAGTAATTACTGCCAGGAGTAATTCCTGAGTGCAGAGTAATTACTGCCAGGAGTAATACCTGAGTGCAGAGTAATTACTGCCAGGAGTAATTCCTGAGTGCAGAGTAATTACTGCCAGGAGTAATTCCTGAGTGCAGTCAGCCCTGAGCACCACAAGGTGCGCACTCCCGCACCCCAGTAAGGAAAAAAAAAAATATATATATATATATATATATATATATATAACCTATTTGTATCTTTTTTCAGTTTTTTAAAATTATTATTATTTTTTGCATTCACTATGTACATAGGATTTGAGTATGCTATTTTTAAGATTTGTTTTGGGGCTATACCCGGCAGTGCTCTAGGTTTACTCTTGGTTCTGAGTTCAGGATCACTCCTGGTGGGGCTCAGGGGACCGTCTGTGGTGCAGGGAATTGAACCCTTGTTCCCGCGTGTAGAGCAAGCACCTGCTCTCTGCACCATCTCTCTGCCCCCAAGGTGAGACAGGAAGAATTATCCTGTACTTGATTCCTGATTTTAGCAATAATCAGGACAGTAATTTAATCTAGAAAGTGAGGCCAAAGTGCCTGACGTTGGTGCTTTGTAAGTTAACCTGCTTCTTCCAGAGCCCTTTAATAAACTTTACCTGCTAAAAAGAATCGTCCCTCGGGGGCAGAAGGAGTCGGGCACCGGCTCCTGAGCGAAAGGGTGGGGAAGGTAAGGAAGCCTTCCCTACCTTAAACTACGGGCGCTCCTTTTATAGCCTTTTAGCAGTGAGGTGGGTGAGCACTTTTGGTTGAGTTTAAAGTTAAGGCAGCCCCCCCGACCACAGCAGAGGTTGGGGCTATAGCGGGCCTCTCCCGAGTACCGCCATGAGTAAATCCTGAGTACAGAGGCGCTAGTAACCCCTGAGCATGGCCAGCTGGGAGCCAAAAAGAAAAAAAAAATCTGAGGCAGGTTCTGGGAAGCTTTGGTCGGACTTTAGGAAGACCCTTGGGCCAGGCTGGCATTTGACCTTTAGTTTTACTAGAAACTTCTTTCCTTTAGAGCATTTCTTTCATTTGGTTTCTCCCAGTCCGGGAGGTTAGTGTTTGCATCTTAAAGGAATGTGGCCCTCATGCCTTTGGGCTGTTTCAGGGCTGGCAACTTCCTTCTGACAGGGTTACTGGAGGAGAAACTGACTTTGCTAGAGAGGCCCCCCATTTGCCTGCGACAAGAACATGCTCTTTGCTCCCCGGGAAAGGGACATTTATCTTCCTCTCCTCTATATCAGAAATACTGGAGCAGGAATACTATCCTAGGCCAAACCTAATGCACACCGGCTTCTAGGGAATGCTTCCAGCTCTCAGCAAACAGCTGATATCAGCACAGCCAAAGGAACAAAGTAAATTGCTTTATGTCAAACTCCACATAAGGTAACTGAAGTTTCAATCTCTCCCCAAAGCGGATATTAAACCAAATGAAGGCTGTTGGGTGCACACCTTCCCAGGCCTAGCACTTTTGGCTATTCAAATGCGGTTCAGTTCAAGTGAAGGCCATTCCAGATCCTATAGATTCAAGAGAAACCTCCACGGCCTCTTTAATTAGCAAACGGTGAACACTGGGGTTGTTTATTACCTAGCTGTGTGTGTGGGGCAAGGCCAGAAAAGCCTCTGGCAGGCCAGAGAGAGCGCGTTGGCCCTGAGTTAGCCTGTCCTGCCTGTCCCTTGCCCGGTTTGCTCCCAGGAGCCCCCAACTCCGTCCTCAGGATGTACGCCCACCCCCCAGCCTCTAATTTGGCTTTAGACTCCACATTCTTTAAAATTTTTTTTTTATTTTATCACCATGAGAACAACATTACAAAGATGTTCATAGTTGGGTCTCAGTCATACATTGTTCCAGCACCCATCTCTTCACCAGTGCCCCATTCCCACCACCAATGTGCCCACATGCCCCCTCTCCCAGCTCCAGAGCAGGCATTTCTTCCCTTCGCTCCCTCTCTCTGTCTCTCCGTCTCTCCTGCATCTTCCCCAATCCCTATTATACCATGTCATATATAGAGTCACACGGATGTTCATAATTGGGTCTCTACAATACAGTGTTCCAGAACCCATGCCTCCACCAGTGCCTAGACTCCACATTCTAATTATTTTCCGTAACTCGTTTTCTCTTCCTAGACGGTCCGACCTTGGTGATTGCCGCCCGAGAAGGGTGTGGGCAGGTGTGGTCGCGCGGGGAGACCGGCGACGGGGCAACGGCCTCGCCTCCACTCCCCTCAAAACCTCCCATTAGCGCAAGTCCTAGGGCATCTGCTGGCACAGGGCCTCCCCTCGCCCCCCACTTTCTCCTGCCTCCCCGGCATGCCAGGGGGTCCCGCAGGAGCTCTGGGAGCCGGGGACCCCAAAGCTCCGCCACGGCCCCAGAAAAGCAGAAACCCGAAGCCGCGAGGGCCGCGCGGGCCGGGAGGGGCGCTGAGCCCGCTCGCATCCGGCGGTGTCCAGCGTCGCCACGGCGCGCCGAACCCGAGGGGACAGGAGGCGACTGCGGGGAGAGGGAACGGGAAGACGCGAGGGGTCTGCGGGGAGAGGGAACGGGAAGACGCGAGGGGTCGGTAAGAGCAGAAAGGCGAAGCGTCCTTCTTTCACACAAGAGATACGCGAGCGCGTAGGAAGGAACTTCTAAGGCTTTCTGCAGGTCCTGAGTATCGGAGCATTGGTGGTTCAGTGGTAGAATTCTCGCCTGCCACGCGGGAGGCCCAGGTTCGATTCCCGGCCAATGCAACGTCCTATTTTTTCATATATTTTTCCCCCCAACATGATGACTCAATTTTTTTTTAAATGCTTGTTTTGATCTCATACGTTTTTTATTCAAATTTTGCCCCACTCAAACATTCGCGCCTCTAATTTAATCTAGTTGCTATTGCTGTGTGAAAGCGGCAGTGTGGCGAGGAACCGTTTTCCTACCCTAAGCATCGTTAAGTTGGGTTCAGGCAATTTGGAGTTGAAATGCCCGTTGATTCGTTGAAATAATACCAGCAGTCGCTTTTGAAAAGGAAAATAACCCAACAACCTGTATTTAAAAGAACTTGCCCCTTTCAAATGTAATGTCTTAAGGGAGATATTTGAGAATCGTTAGCGGAAGTCAGCAGAGTGGCGCAGCGGAAGCGTGCTGGGCCCATAACCCAGAGGTCGATGGATCGAAACCATCCTCTGCTAACCGTTTTCTAAATCTTGAGAACGAACACGTAATCATTTTAAGATAGCAAAGGTTTTCTTTCACCAGAGACAATGAAAATTACCGCACCAGGGCTATTTAAAAGCTAAATCTTCCACAATCGTATCTGCATCCCAGTTTGGAAGAGTTATGAGGAGGGAGGTGGTACTTAGTGGTGGTAACATGTGAAACTTTATGAGTAACAGTGCTCTAACTGTGTGTGAATAAAAAAATTGCCTGTCGTAGAGACCAACTGGTGAGTGGGAGGAAATGGGGAACACTGGTGGGAGGACGTTGGCACCGGTGAAGGGACGGTGTTGGAACATTGTGTTCCTGAAACCAGTCTTGAAAGAAGGAAAAACTGTCTGCACACTGACGGTTAACACAATGTCGTGTATGGAGCATTTTTACAACCAGTATTATCTTCTTCACGGATAGAGATTCACGAGGGGGATTTTTGCCTGTTTGGTTACTGTAGCATGGTCTGGTACATCTTGTGATAGCAGAAGCTTCTCTCTCCTCTCCACTCCCTCTTCCTCTTTCTGTGTCTCCCCATCCATCCCTACTTCGTGTCTTGGATAAACTAAATTAAACCCTGCCTTAAAGAGCGACAAGGTTTCCTACCCTGATTTGCTCACTTAGTAAATGGAGGAAGCGGAGGCAGGATTCGAGTTCCGGAAACTGTGTTTTTGCGGCTCTGCCGCAAGATGGCAGAAGAGAGCAGCAGCTCGCTCGGCGCGGCCGCCACTCACCCTTGGCGCTCTGAGCGAAAGAGCCAGAACAGAGGGCAGAGGCGCCAACGGACTCCGGTGCGGCTGCGCACCCTGCGTATCTGTCTTGTCAGCCACTCTGGAGGTAGCCCCGAGTCCCAGATATATGGCCGGAGGACACCCGGACTGAGAACCTCTAGAGATGTGAACGACAGACCTTCATTTTTTAATTTATAAAAAATGAAATATTTTATTTTGTAATATAAGTTATATTTTACAAAATTTTTCAATGGCATCGTGGTTGACTGTAGATATGAAAAGGACAAGGCTTATTCACACTAACATACTTTAAGGGTAGTGCCGATAAAGGAAAAACAAATCGAGGTGATTGCTTTTTAAAAGTCAGGTGTATGTCTGCAGTTTTGTTATCAGAAAAAATAATATACTGGCGAGGGGAAGACGTGCTGGCAGAAGACGCTAATGTTGTAACAGCTCTCAGGAGAGGAAGCGGAGAGCACCGGGGACTTCACATCCATGCAGGTGGTGCTGGAGCGGCAGCAGCGAGGTTCTTCAATATTCAAGAATAAAATATTGAGTAATAAAGTAGAAGTGTTTCTTGTAAAGTACACGAGAAAAGGAGTTCCCAAGTGAGGAGGAACTTAGGACTACGTTAAAAGTGAGTTTTGTAGAGAAGAAAGAAAGAAAGAAAGAAAGAAAGAAAGAAAGAAAGAAAGAAAGAAAGAAAGAAAGAAAGAAAGAAAGAAAGAAAGAAAGAAAGAAAGAAAGAAAGAAAGAAAGAAAGAAAGAAAGAAAGAAAGAAAGAAAGAAAGAAAGAAAGAAAGAAAGAAAGAAAGAAAGAAAGAAGAAAGAAAGAATAAAGAGAAAGAACAAAAGAAAGAAAGAGAGAGAAAGAGAGAGAGAAAAAGAAAGAGAAAGTGAGAAGAAAGAGAGAAAGGCCTTTTAAAGGCCCTTGGCTTTTCTCAGGAGTGCAGGGTATCTCTGGGGTGAGACGTCTGGCTGTTATTCTGGCTATCTGCCTCAGGTATTGTCCATTATCTTGGTCTCCCCGAATTTTTATGATGGGTAATTAACAGAAAAGCCCAGGAATTTGCAGGTTAAAATGTAGGATATTCCTGCCCCTCGAGGTGTTGCAGGTGTGGCTGCGGTGCCCAATGTGGTGCCTTGGCAGGTGGCAGCCAGGAGATCGGCTTGTCTACACCCAGGGCTCTGTCCTGTGGGCCCTGGATGGTGGATGGTCTTACATAGCAAAAGACTGGGCCCCCTGGGATGAACCTGGGATGAACCCAGAGCCACGGCAGAGCCTGGCAAGCTACCCGTGGTGTATTCAATATGCCAAAAACAGTAACAATAGCGATGAACTGGACAAAGGACAGACCAGATGCACAGCTGTGCTGCCCGGCCCACGTGGAGCAGCCCATGGAGTCTCTGAGGAATCAGCTAGTCCCTGGCCGAGACCAATGTAGCTCCTAGGGTAAAGCAGTCATGTGGGGGGAAGACACACTGGCTGGAATTGGAGCAGGGATTTGGCTCCTCCCTCTCCGTGCCGGAGGGCGTGGCTATGGGCTTGCAGCCTCTGCAACCAGATGAACCAGACAAGGGGCAGACCAGATGCACAGCTGTGACAGTGCGCAGCCGCACAAGAGGCTTAGATAACAAAGTAGGCTGGGACCAGGTCCTTCCCAGGATCTTTCAATCTGTACACCATAATGATCACTGTAGTTGTAACAAACTGGGGAGGTAGACGGGGAATGAGGAACTATAATGTCACACTAGAACTCACGACTGAATATACACTAGATAATTGCATCATAAACCGTAAGGAAAGTCACAAGGTGTAGGAGAAGATAGAGAAATATAGAGACAGAAATAGAGACAGAGAGAAAGATGAGAGACTCAGACGCACGGGGGAGAGCAGCCAACCGGGGAGAGGAGCTCTCCCCTAGCTCAGCTGACCATGAGGCTCCCAGGAGGCAAGATGGGTTTGGGGAGTGGGCCCATCTCTTCTGTAGGGCCTCAGAAGCAGCTGGATGAGACTCGCTCACCATAATAGCCGCCGTTATCACAGTCCGGACCCCACAGCTCATCAGAACCCACGCAAGAGAGATGCTGATCTCAAGACCAGCTTAAAGCAGCTGACTTCGAGTCCAGGTAGGCGACCCTCGGAGGCGGAAGTCACAGGGCGTTCCTGGATATGGAGCTGGGGTCCCCAATCCCCCTCTCTGACCCATCCGAGACGCCTGGTAGCCCCGCCACAAACTGCCTCGGTGCTCTCTGCCATGATGCAGAGACTCAGAAGACTGGAGGAGAGCTGCCATCCAACTCTCCCCTAGTGCAGCTGACCATGAGGCTCCCAGGAGGCAGGATGGGCTTTGGGAGTGGGCCCATCAGCTCTGTAGGGCCTCAGAAGCAGCTGGATGAGACTCGCTCACCATAATAGCCACCATTTTTGTGGTCCAGACCCGGTACATCAAACTAGTGGAACCAATCATGTTCTAGAATATATTACAATCTACAATGTGTAAGAAATGGAAGCGAGGAGAGGGAGAGAGAAAGGAGATAAAGAACCTGCCATGGAGGCAGGCTGGGGGAAGGGGAGGGAGGTGGGGACATTGGTGATGGGAGATGGGCAGGGGTGGAGGGATGGGTGCTGGAACACTGTGGAACCAAAATTCAAACATGAACATCTTGTAATTGTATATCTAAAAAAAAAAATAGGATGTTAACACCCCCAAAAAAAAAAAACAAAACTGCAGGATGATCCAGCAAGATCTGTCTGCCCACAGCAGTCAGGGTAAACTGAGGCTTCCTCTTTCCCCATCACCCGGGTCTTTCCCACCACCTGCCCATATCTGGCTCCTCGCTGGCCAGGCCTTAACATTCCCACTTCACCCAACCACCCTCGTGGTCTCTGAGGTCAATTTCTCTATTAAACAGCCCTTTCAAATTCCTATCCCAGGACTCCTAAGCCTGGACTCAAACCTCAACCTAAAACCTCTCCGCTGCTTGACCTGGAATCTTTCCCTCCAAGTGTCCCGGTTAAACATTGGCCTGCCCAACTAGCTAGGTCCAGCACTTTATCCTTAATGACATCCCAGTTTGCTTATTCCACTGGTTTAGCATTCCCTCTTGGCCCAGAGGGATTAATTTGGAATTCCAGGAATCCACAAGCACAGAACTTTGAGTTTACAAGACGAGGCTCCCGAACCCCGGTGCTGTGTTGCAGATAGTACAATTGCTAGGTTTTGGGTCACCCCCTCCTCCCGCCAGAACTCAAATTTGGCAAATCCAGGTTCCGGGAAGAGCTTTTCGAAAGCAGCCATTGCCCAATCAGAAGCAGCCTGGAGCACTCTGCGCTCATGAATAAAATGAAATTAAAATGAAAGCGAACTGAAAGGTCTCGAGAATCCAACTTACATTGCAGCCAAATTTAATCACTCGAGTAAGGCAAGACGTGCCTGTACTTACTGCGCAACCCACCCCTTAAGGGAAAAAGGCGATTAGATCATTTGTGCCAGCTATTTTACTGCCAACGTGGGTGGCTCTGAAAAGAGCCTTTGGATTGAGAGGTGGCTTCAAGCACTTATTTAGAGCTGGTGTACTTGGTGACGGCCTTGGTGCCCTCGGACACGGCGTGCTTGGCCAGCTCCCCGGGCAGCAGCAGGCGCACGGCCGTCTGGATCTCCCGCGACGTGATGGTCGAGCGCTTGTTGTAGTGCGCCAGGCGGGACGCCTCCCCGGCGATGCGCTCGAAGATGTCGTTGACGAACGAGTTCATGATGCCCATGGCCTTGGACGAGATGCCCGTGTCGGGGTGCACCTGCTTCAGCACCTTGTACACGTACACCGAGTAGCTCTCCTTGCGGCTGCGCTTGCGCTTCTTGCCGTCCTTCTTCTGCGCCTTGGTCACCGCCTTCTTCGAGCCCTTCTTCGGGGCAGGAGCGGACTTCGCTGGCTCAGGCATGGTAACCGAAAGGTAGCGTCAGAGAACTGCAGTTAGTGGGACCAGGCTGGTCCTTTTTATGCAAAACCGTTATGCAAATGAAGTGCTGTAATACGTGCGTGTGATAGGACAGCGCTCGAATGGCGTCAGGTCTATATTATCCAATCAAAAAGGGTAGTTATAAACGCTGCAGTTGCGTTGTTAAGAGTGGGGCAAACGACTTTAGCCAATGACTCAGCTGATATTTCGCGCCTAGCTGCGACTATAAAACGTGCTGTTCGCAATCTAGGCTTTAGTTGCTTCTGCTTCTGGTTGCAAGTGTTTTACCATGTCTGGACGCGGCAAGCAGGGCGGCAAGGCTCGCGCCAAGGCCAAGACGCGCTCGTCGCGGGCCGGGCTGCAGTTCCCCGTGGGCCGAGTGCACCGCCTGCTCCGCAAGGGCAACTACTCGGAGCGGGTCGGGGCGGGCGCCCCGGTGTACCTGGCGGCCGTGCTGGAGTACCTGACGGCCGAGATCCTGGAGCTGGCGGGCAACGCGGCCCGCGACAACAAGAAGACCCGCATCATCCCGCGCCACCTGCAGCTGGCCATCCGCAACGACGAGGAGCTCAACAAGCTGCTGGGCAAAGTGACCATCGCGCAGGGCGGCGTCCTGCCTCAACATCCAGGCCGTGCTGCTGCCCAAGAAGACCGAGAGCCACCACAAGGCCAAGGGCAAATAGATGCAATTGTAGCTTACATCGAAGTTTCGCGTCCAAATTATCCAAAGGCTCTTTTCAGAGCCACCCACAATTTTGACAAGGGATCTGAACACTACGAAAACTGCAAAGAATAGCCACTTAAATTTTAGACACCAAAGAAAACAGGTCTCCCACTTAGATTAAATCACCATCAAAACTAATTTTATAATATGCAACCACTTAGACTTAATTCCAGTGCCCCACTTTGCACTGAAACATAAGCTCCATTAAGTCTAACAATACCATTATTTTACTCTTGAATCTTAATTAGTAGACCCTGATGGCCCGTTTACTGGAATCTGAGAAAAAAAACTTTTACTTGTGGAAACTTAAGTGATCAATGAAAACCCCGTTCTCTTACTGATAATTACGCGATTTACATATGATGGTCCTAGTAGTTGATAATTCCTGGTATTGGTTCAAACAATAATGACCAAAATAGCTATGGGCAAACAACCGCCTCAAGCGGGCCGGTTCGCTAGTTTATTTATTTAAACTGTTGGTAAAGTCATTAGAAGACCCTAAGGCAATGCAATTGTGAAGCAACATTTTAGGGAAAAAGAATCCATTTTACAGTAATTCCCTCTACTTCATCTAAAAAACGGGGAAATGTTCATGGAAAACGCATTAATTGATAATGTAGGCTCAGACAGACAAATTCTAGATTACAGTGCAATTTCAGTTCACGCTTTGTGCGAAAACGGTCAGCTCACAGGGCAGATGGTCACAATTTTTTGTAAAAACAGGAGGAGAAAAAGCACAGAAAAGGAAAATAGCGTATGAGATGAAAAAAAACGCCACCTGATCTAAGAGCCAATCAGATCACGCCTGCAATACACTTCTGACCAATCAGGAGCGGATCATGAGTATAAAAGCAGGGTCAGACACCAGGTTCAGGCGTTCGTTTTCAAAGCAGAAGAGGCTCAAATGGCTCGCACCAAGCAGACCGCGCGCAAGTCGACCGGCGGGAAGGCGCCCCGCAAGCAGCTGGCCACCAAGGCTGCCCGCAAGAGCGCGCCGGCCACGGGCGGCGTGAAGAAGCCCCACCGCTACCGGCCCGGCACCGTGGCCCTGCGCGAGATCCGCCGCTACCAGAAGTCCACCGAGCTGCTGATCCGCAAGCTGCCGTTCCAGCGGCTGGTGCGCGAGATCGCGCAGGACTTCAAGACCGACCTGCGCTTCCAGAGCTCGGCCGTGATGGCGCTGCAGGAGGCGTGCGAGGCCTACCTGGTGGGGCTCTTCGAGGACACCAACCTGTGCGCCATCCACGCCAAGCGCGTCACCATCATGCCCAAGGACATCCAGCTCGCCCGCCGCATCCGCGGGGGAGAGGGCGTAGGTTTCTTAAGGCCCAACCACCCAAAGGCTCTTTTCAGAGCCACTTTCATTTTCACTGAATCCTGTTAACACTAATTTCATTATTTGTGCAAGTTTGCGGCAAAGTGAGGCAAGTGGGTTTGACTGATTCGTTCTACCATTTTAAGTGAGATGACTTTCGTCAAGAGGCGCTCAGGCAATTCAGCTTTCTTGAAACAGGTTATATTTGTCGGTTATATTTGACCGACCTAGGGTCGGTCCTGCAGAAAGAAGGCAAGTGTTTACAAGGGCAGCCTTGTGTGGGCTCGAGTTACAGGAAAAGGGAGAACATACGGGAATCTCGGAAACTTGCTAAGATGAAGACTTAATCCAGCATTACCACAGGTTCCGCTCTGCTTAACTCTCCTAACTCTGGCCGAGGTAAAAAGGCCATATATACATCCTGATTTTTACCTGAGTATTACAAAAAGCTGTACCTTTAACCTGGTTCCGGTTTGTGAACATTCAGTGCTGAGCTCTGTTGCCTCAAACTCTTAAATTGTTGAGTCAGTCTCTGAATAGTGGTATAATGGGTCTTGGCCCCCAAAACAGTACAGCATTATTTAGTGGGCAATTTCAGCTTGGTACAAGGTCTTTATAGGATCCCAAATGTGGCACTGACTGGAACTGCTGTGCAGAGTTATAACAGCGTTTCTTATTCTCATGAGATTTGTCTCTAGGAGTAACACCTGGTAACACTACAAAAGTCTCTTTGGTGCAGGAGCGGTAGTACAGCCGGGAGAGTGTCTTGCACAAGGCTGTCCTGGGTTCGATCCTTGCCATCCCATATGGTACCCTGAGCCCTCCAGGAGCAATTCCTGAGCGTAGAGCCAGGAGTAACCCCTGCCTGAGCAATGCCGGCGTGACCAACAAGCCCTTCTCCCCACAAGTATCTTTTCCAAAGGTCCCAAAGTACTGGAAGATTCCAAGCTAGGCCAGTAGATTTGTTTATGATTATTTCTGTAAATCCTAGAAAAGCAAATGGTTGTAGAAAGAGAAGAAATTGTTTTTGTATTATTTTTCACGATGTATAGCTTCTCCAAGAACATGCCAAATGATGGATGATTTTGGTGCTACGGGAGAAAGTCAAAGGTCCAGGGGATGCCAGAATAGAAAATCAGGATGTCAGGGTCCAGGCAGATGAACACCTGGCAGGCAACGCTGAGGATAGGGGTGGATTCCCAGCACAGACCCAGGCCGCGGGATCAAGGACATGGTTCCTAGTGCAGTGGTCTAGTAAAGACCCCTTAAAAGGACGCCATGCTTAGTTCCCATTTCAAAGGCCAAAGCCTGTTTTCTAAGACAATCAGCTGTGCCCAGGAGGCCCGAGCGGCCATCAGGGCTCCATTCTGCCCACGGTTCCTAGACGGTTCCTAGACGGTGCCTGCCCCTGCACCCCTGCCTTGCAGACTTGAGCCAGCAAGACATACACACATTCCATACTTTTTACTTCAAAATTTGTAGTATAGGCCACACTCTTATCATTTTTATGTGATTGCCTTAGAACATTTTATATACAATTTATTCTCTCTCTTTCTCCCCCTCCCTCCCTCCCTCCTTTCTGTTTCTCTGTCTCTCCCCCCCATCCTCCCCTGCTATGTGTCAGTCTGACCAATGAACTTTGCTATGCCTAGCCATTTTGCTCCTGATAAACACTTTTACCACCTTACATACTACCCCACATCTAGACCCGGGGGTGGGGCGGTGTCTTTGTCTGATCACCTAACTTGAAAGAGCAAATCCCTGGAGGAGGAAAAAAAATTCTCTTTCCCTTTCCCAAGTAGGACTCTGATCTCATTAATCTTGTTTATTTGTTTGTTTACGGGCCACTCCCTGCTGTGCTCAGGTATTACTCCAAACTCTGAAGTCCAGGATTATCAGTTTATCATTGATTCTCCTCACCCCTGTTGGAGTTGTCCCTTAACTGCACAATGAATTTATCAGTCTGGGTGTTAAAAAGCATGAGGAGGGGGGCTGGAGCCATAGTTCAGCTGTTTGGGCATTTACCTTACACCTGGCTGACCCCGCTTGGATCCCTTGACACCCCAGATAGTCTCTCAATAATAACTCCTGAGAACTGCCAGGTGTGGCCACAAAACCAAAAGGGAAAAAGAGCTCTGAGGTGACCACTGTCATGTACCAGAATTATCTGAATTGTTAAACTATATAGCAATAGTTATAATTCTTAAAAGCATCTCTCAATTAAGGATAAAACACCCTTGCAGCTAAAAAGTTTAAGAAAACGGGTCCGGAGTAATAGCACAGCCGGTAGAGCCGCTTGCCTTGCACTCGGCTCACCCTGGTTCGATCCCCGGCATTCCATATGGTCCCTGAGTTCTACCAGGAGAGTAATTCCTGAGCAAGAGCCACACCTGAGCGTCGCCAGGTGTGACACAAAAAAAGAAAAAAAAAATAGTTTAAGAAGACAGAATCCATACACAGTTTGGTCCTAAGCAGAAGTCGAAGCTCGGTGCTGACAGCAAACACCCGTGTCAAAGAGTGGCCTGACTACTGAACAGAGTAAAGGGCCATTTTCTCCCATCTGAACGAAGTCTAGTTCTAACCTCTGGGGGCCGGAGCCATAGTCCAGCGGGTAGGGTGTTTGCCTTGCACGTGGCGGGCCCATGCTGGCCTGGGTTCGATCCCCAGCATCCCATATGGTCCACTGAGCACCGCCAGGAGTAATTCCTTAGTGCAGACAGAGGAGAAACCCCTGAGCATTGCTGGGTGTGACCAAAAAAAAAAAAAAAAAAAAAAAGCAAAAATAAATAAATAAATAACCACTGATGAAATTCTTTCTCACCCTCCCTTTCCTTGGCACCATGACTTTGAGCTATATCTTGCTCCCAGTCTGGGTGTTACTGTCCCTTGTTATACTCCTAAATTCTAAGGATGTTGGAAAGATGCTTAGTTTTTTTATATAAGCATGTAAAAACTTTCAGTTAACCATTCATGATAATAGTGACACTTCAGAATGTAGTTTTGGAGTCATAATGCAACCTGTTTTTGAACCATTTGTCTAATGGGGTAGAGACCCACCGCCCATCGTGATCCCTGGGCCCATCACAATGAGATAAACTTCTGTCCTGCTCCTCTCTGTCTCGGCTGTCTCATTGCATTATGATGAACTTGGACAGAACACCAGCACCATCTGAGGGGCATCCTGGTCAGGCCCCCCAGCATTCCCCCTGTGGGGAGGCCACAGGAAACAGGAGCAGCCATCCCTTGCAAGGAGACCTACTGGTACCTATCATCCTTGTTCCCAGTGGCACTGGGGTCATCTTAACTATGTGCCCAAGAAACTGTGACTGGGGGCTGGAGTGATAGTACATCAAGTAGGGCATTTGCCTTGGATGTGGCTGACCTGGGTTTGATCCCGGCATTGCATATGGGTGTATCAGCTGAGAGTGAAGATTGCTACAGGCATTGCCATGTTTAGGCAGCTTTGATGCCATCACTGAGATCTACAGAGATCTCCCTAGCCTAAGAAGTCTAATTTGGGTAATATCCCCAAAGTTCAGTATTAAGAAAGTGGTGAAATTTATCTCAGCATGCAAGGAAGGCCTGGATTCACCTTAGTTTGTTTGAAATAATCCACATGCTGAAATGACAAGTCAGGACATTTTTTTTTTTTTGGAGCATCTTTTTTTTTTAATATTTATTACCTCTGTGAGATATACAATTACAAGATGTTCATGTTTGGGTTTCAGTCACACAGCGTTCCAGCACCCATCCCTCCACCAGTGCCCATTTCCCACCACCATGTCCCCACTTCCCTCCCCCTCCCTAGTCTGCCATAGCTATGGCAGGCACTTTGCCTCTTTTCTCTTCTCTCTCTCCTCTCTTTCTCTCTCTCTCTCTCTCTATCTGTCTCTCTCTTCCTTTCTCTCCTTCTTGCTTCCCTTTCTTACACATTGTGGATTATAATACATACATTTAGAGGTTATCATGTGTATCTTTTGCCTATATTCAATGCTCAGTTCTCGGATGGTATCATCTTTTTCAACAATTATCAGCACACTCTTCCCTTCTCTGTCTTACCTAGCCTCTGACTCCCACATGTTTCTGGTATACCAGGTTTTCACACCGCATGCTATGGGGATTGGGCTGTGTCCAGCTGTGGAGTCCGGACCTTGAGGATGACTGTGGTTGTGTTGCACGAGGTTTTCTGACTTCTGGGAACCTGTCTGGGAACAGGCCAAGGAGCAAAACCTGTTCCCACCCCAAGACACCCATCGGCCTAGCACAGGGCTGGCAGGCAGAGACTCCACCCTGCACCTGAATCTGGTGTCCTGCTGAGAGCCCCAGAAGCAGTTCTGAGCCGGCCGCCCGGCCTTTGTGGAGGGAGCCGAGGTGGGGAGGAGGTGGCCCCAGTCCAGGCTCCCTAAAAACCTGGTTGGTGGGGCCGAGCAATAGCCCAGCGGGTAGGGCGTTTGCCTTGCACGCGGCCGGCCCATGCCGACCGGGTTCAATCCCGGCATCCCATATGGTCCCCGAGCACCGCTGGGAGTAATTCCTGAGCGCAGAGCCAGGAGAAGCCCCTAGCCGGGTGTGACCCAAAAAAGCAAAAAAAAAAAAAAAAAAAAAAAGGTTGGTGTAGTCGCCAACATTCTCCCTGCATTAACATACGCCTCAGAGACCTGGGCCCTACGAAAGCAGGATGAGAATGCTATTCGGGTCTCCCAGAGAGGAATCGGAAGAGCTATGCTTGGAATATCACGCCTCACTCAAGTGAGAGAAGGAATCCGGAGTTCTGACCTCTGTCACTGTTCCAGAATCAGGGACGCTGTCTCGCTTTGCCAAGGCATCAAAAATCAGAGGGACTGGACATGTAATGCGATTTGGAGACAACCGCTGGACTAGAGCCATTACTGACTGGATCCCACGGGATGTCAAAAGATCACGTGGCCTCCCACCTACAAGATGGTCAGACTTCTTTATCAAGACCCTGAAGGAACGGTTTGAGGCTCTTCATATTCCTGAATCAACCAGATGCCATTGGGCTACATTGGCACTTGATAGGGTCCAATGGAAATGTTACTGGCGCCCGCTCAAGCAAATAGATGAATAACGGGATTCAAGTGATCAAGTAGTCGCCAAGTCCCATATGCCTGGCTTGAATTCGGCTTCTAGAGCATCTTTTAACAACATGAAATAAAAAGTAAAGCAGTGCGCTCCCTTGCTTCCCCACAGAAACTTCAGAACTTTCATTCAGCCCACCCCCCCACTTCTGCCTTTCCCCTAATGATAAGAACTATTCCTACAAAATACATATTTCAGAGGCTGGAGGAATAGCAGAGTGAGCAAGGCACATGATTGCAAGCAACTGACCCAAGTTCGAATCCCTGCACCTCATATGGTGCTCCAAACCCACAGGAGTGATCAACTAGAGATTAAATAGATTGCTTTCTGATGACATCACATAGGGCGCTGAACGTCACTGTTCTTTATCTTGAAAGTTAGAAAAAACACCCTGTAAAAGCCGGCTGGTTTTACATCCCTGT
Source organism: Cryptotis parvus (assembly GCA_021461705.1). Taxonomy (NCBI): domain Eukaryota; kingdom Metazoa; phylum Chordata; class Mammalia; order Eulipotyphla; family Soricidae; genus Cryptotis; species Cryptotis parvus. Next base: position 54,122 of record JAJIBD010004126.1, read on the forward strand.
AACTGTGAGCCCCAGTGACTTCACCAAATCACTGAAGTCAATAGAGTTTCTGCCAGCCCACTACCCCTTTCTGTTTTTGCTACTTCCTTCCTGGACCAACCCTCCATAAACTCTGAGCCCAGCATGAGACTGAAATAGTTTGGGGATAAGCCTGTGAGGAAACACTGCAGCGCCCCACACAAAATCCGGGAGCAGGGTCAGGGGTCCCCTTCTGCCCCAGGGGATTGGCGGCTGGCAGAGGGAGAAAGACGCAGGAATTGGCGAAATTTCAAAATGCTTTACTTAACAGAGGTTCAGGCATACAAATCAACAATAGGAAAAAACTCTGAACTTATGATTCCCAGCTGGGACCCCAGCCATGTGTAGGCCAAGATGGCGGCCACCACATGTTAAGGCCCTGTAGAGGAGACAGAGACAAGGTGCCAGCAGAAAGGGGGAAAGAGCAACCCAAAAGAGAGCAAAGATAGGGAAGCCGGCTGGTTTTACATCCCGTAACCCAAACCTCCCACTTTTGTAGGAAACTAGCAGCGTCAAATGCCCTCAGGTAATTTCTCCCAGGACCTCACCTAGCCCTTTAAGATGTTATGTCACCGACTCAAGATCTGCCTAGGAAATGCCTCTGCAGGGTGGAGAGAAGGGGTTTCTGAGATGGCATGCACCTGTTCCAAAGACTATACTAATGCCAGTTAAATATTTCTCCAAGCCTCCAGAAGAGTCTCTCATCTTTACTTCATGGTAGTTTTGAGTTATCAGGGAGACATGCTTGCTTGCTTGGAGGCAAACAGCATTATTCTGGTCTAATTACTTAGAGATCCAACGTGGCCAGGCAAATATACCAGTAAGATCTGTCATGATGATTGTGGCAGCATGAGAGAATATTTATACCAGCCAGTACAGAATACATGGTCAGCCAAACTGCCACATTTAAACTGCCCTCCTATCTACAAAGTGACCTGCAGGAGGTAATCCAGGCCAGTGCAGAGGCTCTCAGGTGTCCTGCAATAACTCCCCTGATTAGTTTGCTATAATAAAATTGAAAAAGTACAAAATGTTTACTAACATACAGAAAATTAAGACAAGAAGGAACAATTCCAATTACAAAGTGGTATTACATGTTAGTTCAGATCCTAACTTGCTTCTGGACCCAAAGCAAAGTTCATAGCAAAGTGTTTCTAGTTGTCTGATTATAACGGACTATAGTTTGCACTATCCATAACTAGAGTCAATTTGCCATATTTTAAGTAATGTCACGTGTTTGGAGAAAAGTCTGAAGAACGGCTTCTGGAACAGCAATAACGGTGATCACGTGAATGAGTCTCTGGAGAGCATTGATCAGGAACTTCGTTGAATTGTCGGGAACACTGGAACAGGTTTCAGGAACACTGGGACAAACGTCTCAAGCACTGGAACAGGAGTCTCGAGTGCTGGAACAGGTGTCGGAACAGTGGTACAGGCATCTTGCAAGGCATCTTCAGCAAGGAAACACTGGCACCGGTAACCATACCTGTAACTTAATCTTAGGCGAGACAAAAAACACTTTTTGAGATTAATCACAAATAGAGACTTTTCGTCAAGACCCTGAACAAATGGTTTGAGGCTCTTCGTATTCCTGAAGCAACCAGAAGCCATTGAGCTACACTGGCACTTGATAGGTTCAAACGGAAATGTTACTGGCGCCCGCTCGAGCAAATCGATGAATAAGGGGATGTCAAGTGATCAAGTGATCAAGGCTTTGGCAGGAATTCAAGAACATGAAGAAACTCCAACACCTTGTGAAAGGAAACATTAGGAAAAACATTTTTTGCAAATTATTAAACTTTTTAGTGAGCATTGTTTTAGGAGACTATTGAGTGCTGTAGTGCAAGTTTATTGCGTTCCAATGTCTTATCCCGTGAACAGAATCACTAGAAAAACTTTTTTTTATTGATTTGGCAAACATTTTTGTAATAAGCACTGTGATCAGAGTCCAAAGCCTCACGCATCATAGAAGGAATTTGTAGCAGCCAAGTTCTTTTTCTGTAAATCTTTGAACAAAAGCATTAAAAAAATGTTATTAGTTGTTAGCAGAATTTGATATTGAGCACTATACTTGGAGTTCACTCTTTTTTCTTCATTTTTTAAAAAATTTTAAAGCATAATAAACTTCTTTAATATCTTTTCCTTGAAGGCTATTTAGATGCTTTCACCTTTAAACACTTCAAGGCAGCAAGGAAACATTAAGACACTTACACATTAAACAGAGAAAAAAATTTTTATGGTACCTTTTGTGTGTGTGTGTATGTCCTGCAACATAAGCCCACCAGTTTCTCAGCTTGGTGGCACCTAAATAAACATATTTTTTCTTCCCTTAACCGTTTTCTCTCAAGTACTGGCCTTCATTTGGTGTGTAACTGGATCATTTTCAGTGGGAAAACTGGTTTAGTTGCCACACCTCTTGGTTCTTGACTGAGATTCTTGCACAACTTAAGATAAAAGGGAGAGATAGCAGGCAGTCTCACACGCGGCTGGGGAAGCTGGAACTCCGCTCTCCCCAGGCTCAGCTGAACATGGGGCCCCCAGGAGGACAGATGGGTTTTGGGAGTGGGCCCATCACCTCTGGGGGGTCCCGGAAGCAGCCGGATGAGAGTCGCCCACCACACTAGCCACCACCTTCGCTGTCCAGATGCTGACCATGAGGCCACTAAGTAGCGGCAGCTTCAAACTAGTGGAAACAGTTGTGTCCTTTAATGTACTGCATTCTATGATGTGTAGGAAAGGTAGGCGGGAGGGAGAGATAGAGAGGAGAGAAAAGACATACAGAACCCGCCAAGTAGTTGAGCTGTGGTAGGGGGAGGGAGGTGGGACATTGGTGATGGGAGGTGGGTTTGGTTGGAGGGATGGGTGTTGGAACACTGTAGAACCAAAACTCTACATGAGCATTTTGCAATTGTATGTCTAAAAGTGGTGTAATAAAATTTGGGGAAAGAAAAAAAAAATCCTGGTAAGATATTCATCTATTTTGATGTAAGAAAGACTTTGCCAAAATCCCACCAAAGGGGGCTAGAGCAATAGTATAGCAGGTAGGGCGTTTGCCTTGCAACGTAGTAGACATGGATTCAATTTCCGGCATTCTGTATGGTCCCCTGAGCAATGCCAGGAGTAATTCCTATAGAACCATAACCAGGTGTAACCTCCCAAAAAAGCAAAAAAAATAAAAATCAAACAAAAAAATAGATAAAAGGGAGAAAGCAAATTTAGTGTTTGGAAGGTCCATAAAGATGATCTCCGGGTACAAAGATATATGCCCCTCTGGTCCTCTAAAGGTTGGACAAATAAACAAGTATCCGACAGAGTAACTCACTCTCATAGCTTTAGATGTTCAGAGATCAATGTAAAAACCTTAGCTGAGGGGCTGGACAAACAGTACAGCAGGTGCGATATCTCCTGGCAAGCTCCAACCCCAGTTCAACCCCCAGCATCCCATCTGGTCCCCTGAACGCTGTCAGGAGTAATTCTTGAGTGAAGATCCAGGAGTAAGCCTTTATCACCACTGGGTGTTGCCCCAAACCATGATCACCACCACCACCAACAAAACCTTACAAAGGAAGAAGCAATAGAGACAAGCAGGGTCCTCATGAAGGAAGATGAAGCAAATAAACATATGCAGATTTAAATTTTGCATTCTCCGTTCACTTGATCACTTGATCACTTGAATCACTTGAATCCCGTTATTCATCGATTTGTTTGAGCGGGCGCCAGTAACATTTTCATTGGACCCTATCAAGATACCATCATTGATGACATCGATGAAGAATACAACCGACTGGTTCAGCACCTCCATGATTGTGAGAAGAATGCCGAGAGAGAGAAAGACACAAAAAGACGCTTGTCTTCAGAAACTCTTGAGCTCATTCGCCAACGTGGCAAGGCGCGAGCCTCAGGAGACCAAATGCTAACCTCCAAGCTTGCTAAACAGTGCAGAGAAGCTATAAAAGCAGACCTCAAAGACAGAAGAGCAGAAATACTGGAAGATGCAGCAGAAGCCGGAAAAGCATTCGCACTGCCCGCCTGTCCTTCGCCAACTATAAGACCAAGATGACTGCCCTCCAACCCCTGATGGATCTATCACATCTTCCAGAAAGGCAATGGAGAAGATTATCCAGGACTTCTACTCAAATCTCTTTGACAGCCACATTCACCTGCCCACATACCAAATTCCACAGGATGGATATGTCATTCCCAACATTCTCCCTTCTGAAATCCAACATGCCATCTCGTCGGTAAAGAAGGGAACAGCACCAGGCCCAGACAAAGTCAGACCTGAACACTTGAAGAATCTGCTGTCGGTACTCATCAATACACTAGCTCGACTCTTCACACGCTACCTGTCTGAATGCAAGGTGCCCTCCCAATGGAAAACCAGCAGGACAGTTCTACTGTTCAAGAAGGGGAGGCATTCACGACATCGGCAACTATCGCCCCATCTGCCTGTTGTCTGTCATCTACAAGCTGTTTACACGAGTCATCCTGAACAGGATTAGCAGAACACTAGATGAAGGTCAACCATGCGAGCAAGCAGGTTTCCGGAAAGGATTCAGCACAATTGACCATATCCACACAGTAACCAAGCTCATTGAGGTTTGTAAGGAGTACAAGATGCCACTCTGTCTCACGTTCATTGATTTACAGAAAGCCTTTGATTCTGTGGAGACTGAAGCAGTCATCAAAGCCCTAGTCAAACAGGGTGTTCAAACCCAATACATCAAGATCCTTTGTGAGCTGTATTACGGATTCACCACCAGGATCTCACCATTCTACAAAGAAGTGATCACTGATGTCAAAAGAGGGGTTCGACAGGGTGATACCATCTCACCAAAACTCTTCAGTGCCACCCTCGAGAACATCATGAGACAATTAGAATGGGAAGGAATGGGAGTGAAGATAGATGGTCGGCAACTACACCCACCTCCGCTTCGCTGATGACATCGTTCTAATAACACCAAACATTAGCCAAGCGGCACAAATACTGGCTGACTTTGACCGAGAATGTGGAAAGGTAGGTCTACAGCTGAATCTGAAGAAAACTATGTTCATGAGAAATGAACTAGTTCCTGAGGCCCCATTCACTCTCAATGGAACAAACATCTCTGAATGCAGCAGTTATGTGTACCTAGGTCGAGAAGTCAACATGATGAACGACCTAAAACCTGAGCTGCGCAGGAGGAAGAGAGCGGCATGGAATGCCTTCAAAGACATTGAAGAAATAGCTAAAATGACAAAGAACCTCCGGCTCCGGGCACATCTCTTCGACTCCACCGTTCTCTCTGCATTAACATATGCCTCAGAGACCTGGGCCCTACGAAAGCAGGATGAGAATGCTATTCGGATCTCCCAGAGAGGCATCGAAAGAGCTATGCTTGGAATATCATGTCTCACTCAAGTGAGTGAAGGAATCCGGAGTTCTGACCTCTGTTGCTATTCCAGAATCAGGGACGCTGTCTCGTTTGCCAAGGCATCGAAAATCAGATGGGCTGGACATGTAATGCGATTTGGAGACAACCGCTGGACTAGAGCCGTTACCGACTGGATCCCACGGGATGTCAAAAGATCACGTGGCCGCCCACCTACAAGATGGTCAGACTTCCTTGTTAAGACCCTGAAGGAACGGTTTGAGGCTCTTCATATTTCTGAATCAACCAGATGCCATTGGGCTACATTGGCACTTGATAGGGTCCAATGGAAATGTCGGTTGTATTCTTCATCAATATTGTCAATGATGATATCTTCCCATGTTGCTGCAATGGTGCCAAAGAGTTCCCGTTGGTGGTCGTTCTGGGAGTTCTTTTCTTAAACTTTGCAGCCTTTTCTCCCGTTGCGGAAAGTAGAATTTTGCAACGAAGGAGAGCGGTGGTCGGAACCTGTTTGGAATTTGGGGACGACAGCAACATCTGTCAGACAAAACCGTCATTTGAAGATGACATGGTCAGTTTCATTGTGGAACTGCCCGCCAGGAGATTCCCCATGTCCAATGTTTCGCTTCAGCCTTCTGGAACTGTGAGTTCCCATGAATGGTCTTGGTGGACATGATGAACTCAGATAGTCTCTCACCCTGTTCGTTCCATTCTAGGCCATGGGTCCCGATGTGGAGTTCTTCAGCCGATCTTCTCGGTCCTATCTTGGCATTAAAATCACCAACTATGATCTTGTAGAAGGTGTGATCTTTTTTTTATAGAACTCCTCCAATTCCATGTAGAATTTCTCAATTTCATCTTCTTTGTAGATGATGGTGCATAGACAATGAAGATAGAAGTTGCTGGCAGTGGGCCACATCTCTTCAAGTGTAATCGTCCTATTCAGTTTGTTAGGCATTCAAATGAATCAATGTTGACAGCCATGTTCGTGTTGACAAGGACACCAACGCCACTGACACCTCTTTCATCGCATGTTCCAAGGAACAATTCTTCTCCAGTGTCAAATACAGCATGATGCAACTGGCGCCTCCTCATCTCAGTCAGACCAATGATGTCGTACTTGATCTTTTGCGCTTGCACCATCGGATCCTCAATATATGCTTCTGATGCCAGCGTACGTGCATTGAAAGTACAGACAGTCATTTTAGTACTTCTTCGTTTTGGCAGCCTAGGATGGCCGTGAAATTTTATCAGGCACTGCTTGTTCTCCTTTCTTACTGCTGCTGTATTAAAGGCTCTTTTGGGGTCAGGAAAATAAACATTTTTTTACTGGATTTGGCATATCGAAGCACGCATCAGACAGCTTGCCAGGCTCTGCCATGCGGGCGCTATATTCTCATTACTTTGTAGGGCTCTGTCAAAGGGGTGGGTAGAATATTTATGGTAATTTGGAGGTAAATCTCGTGGCTGTGCAACAGGGAAAGCTGGTTTCTGCTCTGCAGGGTGTGTCTGTGTCTTAGGCTCAAGCATTCCTGGGCTTGAAATACTCTCCTCTGAAGGGCGGGTCTCTGCAGGGTGGGTCCTTGTAGGCTGGGTATCTGCAGGTGGCTTTACAAAGTGGGAAGTAGAGGTAGCCTTTAGAAAATGGTGCCTCTGCCTACCTCTTTGTTGCATCCGTAAGCATGAAAGGACTTTTTTTTTAACCCTTAGCTACTAGGTTCTTAAGAATTGTGTGAAAGATCTGCAGACAAAAATGCAGATGCTCGGGCCAAAGCGTTAGTCCAGAGGGTAGGGCATTTGCCTTGCACCACGGTCAACCAGGTTTGATCTCCAGCATCCCATATGGTCCCCTGAGCACTCAGTAATAGTAATTCCTGAGTGCAGAGCCAGGAGTAACCCCTGAGCATTGCCAGATGTGACCCAGAAAGGAAAAAAAGTGGATGCTTAAGAAGCACAATTTACAGTGCAAATAGATGGGTTCAGGTTTGTTGTGCACAATGTGACTGTCTCTGGACTGAGTTACTGCGTCCTGGTGGCCTCCATGTATCTGGTCTTGCCCATATGCTATTCTTACCTTCACTGTACATGTTTCGGATCTGGAATCTTCTGGCTGGGAAAACTCTGCCACCTGTCTCGTTGCTGGTCTTCGCTTATTATGTAACTTATCTCTGGACCTAGCTTTGTTGTTCTAGCTTTCCTCCGGCACTTGGCTGAAATCACTGTGCTCAGAACCACATCAGTCTGGGAGTAAAAGCCCTGCCTAGTCCTGCCATCTGCCTGGGCCGAGGGCCTGGTTAGACTGTCTGGGCATAGGTAAGAAGAAAGAGGTAGAGAGAGAACCTTCCTTCTGATGTAGGCAGACACGGGGCGTCCCCACATGGCAATGAATTATTGCCCTAAGGCTGTCCAGAGTCACCTTTTAGAACCAGGAACTAAGACTTGATGAGACCCAGTAACTGATGCAGGTGGGCCTCACGGCGTGACTTATGTGAGGCCGGAAGGGGAGAGAGATGGTCGCTTTCTCCCCAGCCGCCTCTGCCACCCAGGACCCTCTGAGCAGGTTAAGGACTGATAAAAGGCAAGTCAGTCCTAGGCCTTACCCAGGGTTTCCTCAGGATTCTTGTCTTCTTCATAGAAAAAGAATTTTCAGGAGTCAACGAGCATTGAAGTAAAACAGGTTTTATTCACTTGTCTTCCCGTTGATCATCGATTTGCTCGAGCAGGTGCCAGTAACGTCTCCATTCGTTGGGAATGAGGTCCATTATTGTTACTGTTTTGGCATACCAAATACACCACGGGTAGCTTGCCAGGCTCTGCCGTAGCTCTGGGTTCATCCCAGGGAGCCCAGTCTCTATGTCAGTCTATCAACCAACCAGGGCCCACAGGGCAGAGCCCTGGAGTGTACATTAGATTTCAGAAAAGCTATAGGTGAGCTTTTTATCACTGTTCTCTAAATTATTATCCCCCCATATAAAAAGGTTATGGGGAGTAAAATGATAAAATATTCATTTCCATTCCCCTTAGGAAAGGGAAGGAGGAGGGAAAGTGAGAAAGATAGAGAGTACACATCTCAAGAGGGGAGATGCGGGCGACACACGTGCTCCGGCACCACATGTGCTTGGCCACATGAGTTCACGCAGTATGTGTGCCCAGGCAGCATGTACACACCGTCCTTTGGTCAGGGCGGCTTTTTATAGATTTCTCCCCAAGCTATTCCCATATGGGGTGTCAACCTAGGTTGCTAGGGCCATTGCCAAGGGGAGTAGAGTTTCAGGGGTGGTCTTCTTTGAAAATCTCCTTTTCTTGACCTCTGTTCTTGCTGGATCTTCAGTCCTGGAATGTAGCCGGATTAAGGGCTGAGCAGAGAAAAGGTCTATCCAGCTCCCTCAGGGTTTGTTGTTGGTTAATGGGTCTCATCAAGTCTTGGTTCCTGGTTCCTAAAAGGTGACTTTGGACAGCCTTAGGGCAAGAATTCATTGCCATGTGGGCACCCCTTGTCTGCCTGCCTACATCATAACCGACAACAAACTCTGAAGGATCTGGATCAACCTTTCTCTGACTACTTCTGTTGCAGGTGGACCCCACGGGTGACTTATGTGAGGCAGGAAGGAGAGAGAGATGGTTGCTTTCTCCCCAGCCGCCTCTGCCACCGGGACCCGCTGGGCAGGCTAAGGACTGATAAAGTCTGCGATGAGCCCCTGCACGGCGTGGGCCTGAGCCCCACCAGCCCCCCGAGGTGGCCGTCAAGCCACGCCTGATGTCCGCTTGATCTCTAGGCACGGGAGTTAATCCCCACCACCCGAGGTTTCTCGGGAGCCACGGACTCAGGCTGGAGCGAGGAATTGCTTTTTGCAGGAAAGGAAAGTCAGTCCTAGGCCTTACCCAGGTCTGCCTCAATGTTTTTGTCTTCCTCGCAGAAAAAGAATTTTCAGGAGTCGACGAGCAGTGAAATAAAATAGGTTTTATTGAGGAGGTTTTAGGTGAGGGGAGGGAGAGAAAGAAAGGAAAGAGTAATGCGCTCAAGGGAGCAGCGGGCTGCTCCAAAGGCGGAGAGCAAGTAAAAGAGAGAGTACACATCTCAAGAGAGGGAGATCACGGGCAACACACGTGCTCAGGCACCACATGTGCTTGCCGCAGGCAACATGTGTACCCAGGCAGCATGTCTGCCAAGGCGACATGTGTGCCCAGGGCAGCATGTCTGCGCCAGATGCAACATGTGAGCCCAGGCAGCATGTCTTGCATGCAACATGTGAGCCCAGGCAGCATGCGGCGCCAGGCAACATGTGAGCCCAGGCAGCATGTGCGCATGCAACATGTGAGCCCAGGCAGCATGTGCGCAGGCGACATGTGTGCCCAGGCAGCATGTCTTGGCGCATGCAACATGTGAGCCCAGGCAGTGAGCCCAATCCCTTCGTGGTTACCAATTGTTGTAGGCAGGCAGACAGGGGCGCCACATGGCAATAAATTCCTGAAGAAGAGCTCCAGAGCCACACCTGATTGAAAGCGGAAACCAAACTTGATAAGACCATATTAACAATAGACCCTGGAGGAAGGCCAAAAGGAATGTGTAAATCTCCTGAGGGAGATGAATCATCCTTCCGCCCAGGACCCAGCTCAAGGAAGACCCCAGGACATTCCAGTCAAAGAAGACCACTCCCAAAGTCTACTCCCCTTGGCAGCGGGGCCCTAGCAACCAAGGTTAAAGCCCCATATGGGAGTAACAGGGAGAAATCTATAAAGCTGTCCTAAACAAAGGACAGCGGCGCACATGCTGCCTGGGCTCACATGTTGCATGCGCGCTTACATGCTGCCTAGGCACACATGTCGCCTGCGCGCTGTGCTGCCTGGGTACACATGTTGCCTGCGTGCACATGCTGCCTGAGCACGTGTGTTGCCCGCATCTCCCCTCTTGAGATGTGTACTCTCTCTTACTCGCTCTCCACCTTTGGAGCAGCCCCGCGTTCTCCCTTGAGGCGCTTTACTCTTTCCTTTCTTTCTCTCCCTCCCCCTCACCTAAAACCTCCTCAATAAAACCTATTTTACTTCACTGCTCGTCGACTCCTGAAAATTCTTTTTCTGCGAGGAAGACAAGAACCTTGAGGCAGACCTGGGTAAGGCCTAGGACTGACTTTCCTTTCCTGCAAAGAGCAATTCCTCGCTCCAGCCTGAGTCCGTGGCTCCCGAGAAACCTCGGGTGGTGGGGATTAACTCCCGTGCCTAGAGATCAAGCGGACCTCAGGCGTGGCTTGACGGCCACCCCGTGGGGCTGGTGGGGCTCAGGCGCCGCGCCGTGCAGGGCTCATCGCAGACTTTATCAGTCCTTAGCCTGCCCAGCGGGTCCCGGGTGGCAGAGGCGGCTGGGGAGAAGCGACCATCTCTCTCTCCTTCCTGCCTCACATAAGTCACCCGTGGGGTCCACCTGCAACATTTTGGCGACCCAGATGGGACGGTGCAGTGAAGTCCCCCCCAAAAGGAGGTAATCCGTGAAAAATCTGCGTAGAAGGTATGCTCCCTTGAAAATCTCTAGGGGGATGGGGAGGAATGTGATAACCTCTGTGTGAGTGAGTGTGTATGAGCACCCTGATAGGTCCTCCTATCAGGCGTGAGTCTGTGGCTCCACGACCGGCACCCTAAGGTCCCACAAAGGTTACGGAGCCCGAGTGGGCTGTCTGCTACGAAGAACATATGGTCTATGGTGGCGCTGACATAGAGGTCGGCCGCAAGTCACGACTGCTGAGTCCACTACGGCTAAGTTCTTCACCGGTAGACAAGCAACTGAATGGTCTCTGTAAAGAGCTCCCCTCCTTTGTCTGTCTCGCGTCACCTATCACTATGGGAGGGTGGGAGGAAACCCACTAGTGAAAGATTCTAAAGACCAAATTGCAGGTAACAGTCCCCTTTCTCTCTCCCCTTGTCCCAGAGCTAGAAGAAAAAAAACCGGCTAGGGTTAAAAAAACACCAGGAGGTCAATTAAAATGTAAACGAGGTCTCTAGCAGCTTTAAGCCCCAGGCAAAGAAAAAAAGTAAAGGCAGCAAGGCAGAACCCAGTGAGGGACCCAGTAAACTAACCAAGGCAAAAAAAAAAAAAAAAAAAAAAAAAGCAAAACCTAGTCAGAAATGCAGCAAACGTCAGCGAAGCCACAGAAGGCAAAAGACAGAACTTTTCTTCTCCTATCTCTTAAAAACCCACAGGACCCCGGGCGGGTCCTACATGCTCTGTGGTCATGTCTGCGCTGAATCGCCCCCTTAAACCCACAGGACCCTGGGCGGGCCTACATGCTCTGTGGTCATGTCTGGCTGGATCGCCCCCTAAACCCACAGGACCCCGGGCGGCCTACATGCTCTGTGGTCATGTCTGCGCTGGATCGCCCCCTAAACCCACAGGACCCCGGGCGGGCCTACATGCTCTGTGGTCATGTCTGGCTGGATCGCCCCCTTAAACCCACAGGACCCTGGCGGGCCTACATGCTCTGTGGTCATGTCTGGCGGATCGCCCCTAAACCCACAGGACCCCGGGCGGGCCTACATGCTCTGTGGTCATGTCTGCGCTGGATCGCCCCCCTTAAACCCACAGGACCCTGGGCGGGCCTACATGCTCTGTGGTCATGTCTGGCTGAATCGCCCCCCTAAACCCACAGGACCCCGGGCGGGCCCTACATGCTCTGTGGTCATGTCTGGCTGGATCGCCCCCTAAACCCACAGAACCGGGCGGGCCTACATGCTCTGTGGTCATGTCTGCGCTGGATCGCCCCCTAAACCCCACAGAACCCCGGGCGGGCCTACATGCTCTGTGGTCATGTCTGGCTCGCCCCCCTTAAACCCACAGGACCCCGGGCGGGCCTACATGCTCTGTGGTCATGTCTGGCTGGATCGCCCCCCTAAACCCACAGGACCCTGGGCGGGCCTACATGCTCTGTGGTCATGTCTGGCTGGATCGCCCCCTTAAACCCACAGGACCCGGGGCGGGCCTACATGCTCTGTGGTCATGTCTGGCTGGATCGCCTCCTAAACCCACAGGACCCTGGGCGGGCCCTACATGCTCTGTGGTCATGTCTGGCTGGATCGCCCCCTTAAAACCCACAGGACCCGGGCGGGCCTACATGCTCTGTGGTCATGTCTGCGCTGGATCGCCCCTAAACCCACGGAACCCGAGGCGGGCCTACATGCTCTGTGGTCATGTCTGGCTGGATCGCCCCCTTAAACCCACAGGACCCTGGGCGGGCCTACATGCTCTGTGGTCATGTCTGGCTGGATCGCCCCCCTAAACCCACAGGACCCCGGGCGGGCCTACATGCTCTGTGGTCATGTCTACGCTGGATCGCCCCCTTAAACCCACAGGACCCAGGCGGGCCTACATGCTCTGTGGTCATGTCTGGCTGGATCGCCCCCTAAACCCACAGTACTCGGGCGGGCCTACATGCTCTGTGGTCATGTCTGGCTGGATCGCCCCCTAAAACCCACAGGACCCCAGGGCAGGCGACATGTGCTGTGGTCATGTCCGCGGAATGCCCCCATCTCTTGAAAACCCATGGCAGGTTAAGTCCGGCTCCACACGCGGTCGTGGTCGTGGTGGATGCGGGAAGGCCCCAGGGACAGCTTGGGGTAGCACAGAAATCACTGATGGAGACGTCCACGCTAAGTGATGTTCTGTTATGGCCAGGCCGTAGCGCGGAAAGCCCAAAACCCACAGCACACAAGGCAGGGGTTAGAGACCCTCAGGAAAAACCAGTAGGAAAAGGCCAGGGCAGGGGTTAGAGTCCCCTCAGAAAAGGCCAGTAAAAATCCTGAAAAAGTTTTGCCAAGGAACCACCCTGTTTTTAGTTCTTTCCTTCTTTCATAGGTTGCTGCCAAAATACTTAAAATATGGGAAATTCTACCTCTATACTCGAAAGTTCCCTTGGCTTGCATGTTAAAACACTGAAAGAAACCTCCAACTAGGTAGCCTAAGCAAAGAGCATCTTAAAAACCTTTACAACACGTGGCCTAAATACCAGCTAAACACGGGAAAATGGCCAGTAAATGGCAGCTTGCATTATTGTTTACTGCATGTGTGTCTCAGAAGTAAGGAAGCCAGAACAGGTCCCCACACCAACTGCACAGGCAAAAACCTAAGGCTTCAGTCTTGTCTCCAACTCCGCTGCCACCTGTGGAGCTTGCAAAAGCTTTCAAGGCGAGGGCTACTGCTGCTGTTAAGGGCCCCTCCACTCCTAGGGTCACTTCAGGCAGCTCAGGTTTCCCCTCATGAACCTAGGCTTCTTAAAGGAAAAAGCTCAGCAAAAGGTACTTGCAGGGAAGCCCCACTGTGGTCTTGCCCAGCTCAGGTATCTTCTATCTTTCCCCCCAAGGTCCAGCCGAGCAGGGTGTGCTTAAAGCTGAGCTTCTTGTCATTCCAGACCTGCTGAATCCACCCAGAAGTTTCCCTAGGAAAGTGTCTGGGAAAGAAGCTAGTCCAAGCGCTCTCAATAAGCTTCAGTAACGCAAGCAGCTAGGGACATTTTGGGAAGATCCTTCCAAGTTTATAAAAAGTTCAATTCTAACCTTGCTCCCAACTTCACCTAAAATGGCTAATAATTTTGTCCAATTGTTGCACGCAAAAAGCGAAGCACAACAGGACCTGCGCAAATGAGCACTGGCTGGTGACCTTAATTACCCAGAAGGCTTAACAGCAGTTTTCCTTAACAGGTCCAGTACAAAATTATCAAATCAAAGAAGGCACAAATGTAGTAATTAATTTCAAAAAGGGTATTAATGCAGTAATTCAATTTACAGGTTTTTACAGCCTAACCTGTCCTCACTAACATCTATCTCAAAAACTGTACATCGTAACTCAATTTTTACTTTCTTTACTATGCCTCTAGTTAGCAAAGGCCACTAAGGTGCATTCAGGACTTGGAACTAGAAATTGGGAACTAGAAAAAGCTAAACTCAAAAACTAAAAAAAAGCTAAAACAGTAGCATTAAGTTTACAACTTATTCGGCCATAATCTAGGTGGCGGGTTTTTTTTTTTTCAACAAAAGCGCTTCTTGACCCAGGCTTCACGTAAGAAAAAAACACAGGCAAGAACCAAAGGCTGGTGCAGGGCAAGGTCCAGATGGGCTGAGCAGGGCTATTTGCCCTGGGGGGGACTGCCCTTTCTCAGTCTATCAGTTTCCTCTACCCTTCCAAAAGGGTCAAATCATAACTAAAATTAATCAATCAACTGTATATGTATGTGTGTGTGCATGTGCATGTGGTAACCACCAATTGTTTGCAGTTGTCTTGTCTGTGTAAAACATTACAGTGTTAAATAAAAAAAACCAAGTTAAAATCAAAAAGCAAATTGTTAAGCCAGGAATAGGCCATATGTTCTAAACTAAGGGTTAAAAGGGAAAAAAAAAAAAATCAACGTGCTCAATCTAAGTCTTATGGTAAAGGGTTAAAATATAATTGTAAAACCTTTTAAGGGTTCTAATGCCTGAATTCTCTCATCAGCAAAACTTGTGCTGTTAAAAAGGGCAAAAGCTAAAGTCAAAATCAGGAAAAAATAAGAACTTTGTAAATTGTGCAGTTTTTTTTACCTTATAAGCCTTAGTCAAATTCTAATAAAAATTAGGCTGTTGTCAAAATTAACTAAGGTACAAAACTGTTGTAATTAAGTTCAAGAAAATCTTGTGTTTCACAAAAAGTTGGTTCAAATGCCGTATGTTGGTATGTCAACATATTTGTTTCATTTCTGTAATGGGGTTATCTCAGGATCTCAGTCTAATAAATCTGAAGCCACAGCATATGCCTTAAAGGCTTTTCGGTGAAATTCAGAGCAGCCTCAGGGCTGAAAAAAGTCAGCCACATTCAAGGAGCCAGGAATGTTTCTTTCAATTTGTGCTTCTAAACATAAAAAAATTAAAATGTGCAAAGTAAATAACAGCAATCAGTTTTTTCCTTTTCAGGCATTGTTTCTAATCTGCCCAGTATGTGCTATTATTAAGTCACGGTTTCATAATAGTAATCTTATAAGTACTTTTTACTTTGCATTATTTATGTTCTCCTAAAATATGAAATTAATGCTTTAAAGTAGCTTGTCATGCTAAATAAAAATAATTAGCAAAGTGTTTCCAAACTTCTTAAAAGATCAGCCTGTACTGAGCTCTGTAAAATAAGGAAGTTAATACCTTTAGGGTGTAACTATAAGGAGTCTAAACAATGCATTTTAAGTAACAAAAAGATAATGGATGGAGATGTCTGTGGAAAAAAAAAGGAATTCGGTTAAAGTAAAGGCTTGTTTTTGCAGAAAAGCTACAAAACAGAATGAATGTAAAGAAATGTGCAAAAGGTCAAAGAATGTTAAGTAAACTATGAAACTCTTTTCTAAAGTATCTCGTTGGTAAGATCTATGGAAAAAATATTAAACAAATGGTATGAACTCCTGTTACAGTGCTCTAAAAAAACTGGAGCTTTTTGTTTAACATAGGGTTTTGTTTAACATGGAGTTAAATAAGTTACATAGGATACTGTTAAACTGTCTGCTCTATTGCAACAGAACTTTATGCTTCTTTTAAGCAGTTCCAACAGCAAATTGGTGTATTGCACTTCATTGTGAGTAAAGTGTAATATATGCTTTTCTCTTTACACCCTCAGTACGTCTTTAATGTTTCATAACACTATGTTGGTTTGCATAAACTCAAACAAAATATTTCCTCTCTGTAATAGGCCTAGCCTCCATGCAGACAGGAAAGTCAGTATGGGACCCCAAGGCCCTCTTCCAGGGGAAAACAAAAGTCAAAGGTCTAAGTGACAAAGCATGAAGTTATCGCAGGTACAGCTGCAAGTACCCTACAAACCTCAGGAGACCTAGAGGCAGGCCGGCTGAAGGAAAAACCAAAGATCATCTCTGCAGTAACGAGCGAGGAATCTGCCAATCTGTGGTGAGTGACAACTGCCTGGGCCATGCAACAAGGACTGCTGCAGTAGGAATGGATGCAGCCCAGAGAGGGATGTTGTCATCTACTCCTCAGCACTGTGGAAGAGGCCGAGGTCACCTATACTCATAATGGAACATAATCTTCATTAAGCCTGGGTGGGTTGCCCTGGCGTGACAGGTAAAACATTAAAATACCATAATTGGTGTTTACCTGCTCTGTCTTAGCCAATTCCCAGAACTTCTTAGTAGTGTAGGGTACCTTAGTGGAAAGTTCTCCAGTTTTGCTATGTTTATGCAAAGAACAAGTCAGGTTTAGCCAGTCATTTGGTAAATTCTAAAGTAAGGTAAAGAAAAATATTTCTGTAACTTTTGTAAAATCAAATTCTAGCTACAAAGAGCAATTAAATAAATGTATGTAACACAAATAGGCTTAATTTAAAAGGTACCCTTAGGATAATCCAAATAGAGCTAGCTTTACTAACTGTAGGTAATCAGACTAGTCAAGAGGACTCAAGTTATACATGTCATCAGTCCAACTATGGGAACATCAGCTAAAAGGCAAATATACTCTAAAGTCTCCTAATAAGCCAAGAGTCTTCAAGTTAGCATCCAAACTGGTTAAGTGTTCATTTCTGCAGCACATAAAAACTGTAGTAAACAACTGTCCATAAAAAGGAACTAAACAGGGCAGTTAAAATAAAATCAACTGTGCTTCATATATACAAGTTAGTTGTAAAATTAGCAACTTAAGTTCATATAAATGCTCAAATGTTCAGGGTATAGTTACCTAAGCCTTCAGTGAAAGACCAAGTTTTTTTCTATGTTGTACAAAAAGCCAGATAGGTGGCGATGTTTCTACCTTAACATTGGTGTTTTCCATCGGCACTTGACCACTCTGCCCTCACTAGGGCAAAAAAGGACCACTGCGCTCCTTCAGGGTCTAATCATTTCAAAGTAATGTTTTACCTAATTAATCTGGTCTTTGTCTTGCAGATGAAAACTGAAATCTAACCTTAATTCATTGCCTGGGTCACATTTAAACTATAGGTAGTGCCCGAAGTTCACCCTTGTAGGCAAAGTCTACAAGCCCCTCTTGTCAGCAGGAAGCAAATACAGAAAGCGGACCTTCGACCCACTTTTCCCTAAAAGATTTATGGGGTGAAATCTCTAGAGTTGTTGTGAGCAGGCAGACAGGAGCGCCACATGACAATAAATTCTGAAGAAGAGCTCCAGAGCCACAGCTGATTGAAAGCCGAAACCAAACTTGATAAGACCATATTAACAATAGACCCTGGGAGGAAGGAAAGGCCAAAAGGAATGTGTAAATCTCCTGAGGAGATGGATAATCCTTCCGCCCAGGACCCAGCTCAAGGAAGACCAGGACATTCCAGTCAAAGACCACTCCCAAAGTCTCCCCTTAGCAGGGGCTCACAGCAAGGTTAAAGCCCCATACTAGAGTAACCTAGGGAGAAATCTAAAAGCTGTCCTAAACAAAGGATAGCGGCACCCGTACACCTGGCTCACATGTTGCATCTTGGCCTGTGCTGCCTAGGCATATATGTCGCCTCGCCTCATGCTGCCTGGGTACACATGTTGCCTGCGTGCACATGCTGCCGCTGTGTTGCCCGCATCTCTCCCTCTTGAGATGTTAATATCTCTCTTACTCGCTCTCCACCTTTGGAGCAGCCCGCGTTCTCCCTTGAGCGCTTTGCTCATTCCTTTCTTTCTTCCCTCCCCCTCACCTAAAACCTCCTCAATAAAGCCTACTTTGCTTCCCTGCTCGTCGACTCCTGTAAATTCTTTTTCTAGAGGAAGACAAAACCACAAGGCAGACCAGGTGGAAAGCCTAGGACTGACTTTCCTTTCCTACAAAGCAATTCCACGCTCCAGCCAGGTCCATTGGCTCCCGAGAAACCACAGGTGGTGAGGATTAACTCCGTGCCTAGAGATCAAGCGGACCTCAAGCGTGGCTTGGCTTGTACAACCGCCCCATTAAAGTTCTAGTGGGGCTCAAGCCCACACGCCGTGCAGAGCTCCCCTTTGAACTTATCAGTCATTAGCCTGCCCAGCCCAGGTCGGGTGGCAGAGCGGCTGGGGAGAAGCGACCATCTCTCTCCCCTTCGGCCTCACACCGTCAACCGTGAGTCCACCTGCCGCTGGGACAGAGAATCCAGCAGGAACTGAGGCCAAGAAAGAGATTTTCAAGACCACTCCCAAAGTCTACTCCCTGTGGCGCAGCTAGCAACTGAACAGGCTTTGGAATGGCTTAGGAAGAAATCTATAAAGAAGCCGTCCTGACCAAAGGATGCGTGCCTTTGTGCTGCTGAGCCCATGGGCTGCTTGAGCCTAATATTGCTAGGCGCAGTAATAGGGGTGGCCCAGGCACGTGTCGCCCAGGCACGTGTGTCATGTATCTCCCCGCTTGATGTGTGCTCTCTCTCTCTTTTTCCCTCCTCCTTCCTAAAACCTCCATAATAGAATCTGTTTTACTTCACTGCTTGTCTACTTCACCGAGAAGACAAGAACCCTGAAAGCCTAGGTAGACCTAGGACTGGCTGCCTTTAATGATCCCTCAGCCTGCCCGAGGAGTCCCAAGGTGTAGCAAGCGGCTGGGGAGAAGCGATCATCTACCACCCTTCCGACTCCTGCGCACCAGTGAGGCCCACCTGTCACTTCCATCTTTTGGTTCTTCTTTTGACTGGTGCATAGTTTTATCTGCTATTGTTTCCCTCTATTCCATGTCATCAGCTATTCTTTATTGATACTTGAGCATTTGAGATAAAAATGACAGGGATATGGGACTGGCGTAATAGTGCAACAATTAGGGTGTTGCCTTGCAAACAGTTGAACCAGGTTTGATACCAACATCCCCATAATGCTCAAGATTAGAGGTGACTACAGGTATACCACCATAACAGACTGTGTGAACTACCCATGTTGTATTTGATATGCCAAATACCAGTAATAATTATAGACATTCCCATGACCTGATGGAATGGTTTGAGGCACTTTATGTTCCTGGAGCAAGCTGGTGCAGGCAGCGACAGGACATATGGAATGTTTGAGTGCCTGCTCAAGCAAATCGATGATCAACGGGAAGACCATTGATACAAGTGATACACGTAAAGTCCCCAAAGCACAGCCAGGAGTAGCCCCTAGGCGCCTGGGTGTGACCCCTAAAACTAACAAAAAAACAAAATGACAAAGCATAGATTCATTTTAGATTAACCAGTGGGTCCAGGCGCTCTGCCCTCCCACTCCTGTTTCCAACCCGCGTTGGTCACCTGGGCAAATGCCTTGCAAGGGGTTAGGATTGGTAGAATCACTCCAGAAGCCCTGGGCCGTGGAATCTCATGGCTCATCAGCCACTCTAAGGCAGACAGCAAGCTGGATCTGGGTGCAAGAACCCAGAAACGGGTCCCCAACACCTGACTTCTTGGAGAATTTATGGTTAAGGCTAGAACAAGGAATTGCTCTAGGAAAGTCACAGGCATTTACAGCCCTATCACCTATGATAGAAAAGAATCAGGAGTTAAAATAATGAGGCAAGGTAGTTTTTAGAGAGAAAATTATTTAAAAGACTTGAGAAAGGAATGAAGTGGGGAGAGAGAGCTGGGGATTCCCAAAATGCAAAAGTGGAGAGAAAGCTGTTGGGTGGTTCAATTAATTCTTGGCAGAAATTCTCTGCATAAGTGAAACTAATTTGGGCCTTGTCACAGGGATGCCTGGGACTCCCAGTTATCCTTTTTGATAGGCAGGAGGACTGGAAGGGCCCCAAGGCAATGAACCTTCTGGGACTAGAACTACTAGCCCTTGCTGGAAGCAGCACGTAGGGCATTTGCCTTGTATGCAGCCAACTGGGCTTTGATCCCAAAATCCCATATGGTCTCTGGGCACCAGGAAAATTCCTGGTGGGGCTGGGAATAACCCCTGAACATTGCCCGGTGTGACCCAAAGAAAAGAACTACTAGCCCTAAGGCTGTCCAGAACCACTGCCGGGAATCAGGAACCAAGACCTGCAAAGACCTTTACATGGAGCTATCCCACATTAGAAGATGCAGAACCACCTTCCAAGAGAGAAGATCCAGCAGGGATGAAATTAAGAAAAGCAAAGACAACTCTCAACTCTACTACCCCCGCCCCACTGCCTAGCAACTGACTTTTACCTAGGTTGTTAGAAGCTTCGTAGCGGGGACAGTGTGAAAGAAACTATACAAACGGCATTGAACAAGGCGCCACCATTGTGTCCGGGCCATGTGCTGCTTGTGCGCACCTTGACCGAGCACATGTGCCCATCTTGAGATGTGTGCTCTCTCATTTTTTTCCCTCCTAGCCCTTTCTAAAGTCTCTAAAATCTGTTTTTAACTACTACGTCTCACTCTGGAAGCAGAGACAAGAACCCCTGCTAAGCCCTAGTAAGGCCTAAGCTTCCCCAGAAGGTAACAGAGCTAGCAGAAGTGGAAAATGGGAAAAATGATAACCACACTCTTCACGGAAGCTCACATAAGCCGCAGTGTTACGCCTGATGTCACTTTCTTATTTTATCATCTTCTGATTTTCCATTAGCTTTTGTTTAGGACTTCGCCCTGCAGTGTTGAGAGGTTTCCTGGAGCTCTGCACTCAAGAATTTTTTTGGTGGGGGACCAGGGGACCATATGGGATGCTGGGGATGGAACCTGGGTCAGATGATTGCAAAGTAAGCATCCCACCAGCTCTACTCAGGCCTCAGCTGTGGTTCCTTTCAGGGAGATCCACCATTTTTGGCAAGTGGTGCTTTGCATATAACCTCTCCGAGGAGCTCAGGATTAGGCTCATGGAGTTGACTTCAAATGCCTTTATCTATTTCTTCTTCCATTGTATTATTCCTGAAAAGTCCAACTGACCCAGGAGTCTTCATATCAATCCACCCTTGATACTTTACACACCATGAAAAGAGCCTTGAGGTTTATGTAACCTTGTTAGGAAGTAGTAGGAGATCTCATACATCCCCCATAGATGTATGTTTGTCAAACAGTATTCTAGGACATTCTAGTGACTATGGAGACAACTGCTAGAATCCCCATTTAAGTGACAATCACATATAGTTACTGAGCATGAGATTAAGTGACTGGTGTTTTGGGATTGCTATACAGATACAGTAGGCAGTTTCTGTGTAGAAAAAGATTGATTCATTCGCACCCAAAGAGGCAGAGAGTCATGGGCACCATGTTAGTCTTCTCTCTTTAAATTAGGCTCTTCCATTTTGAAATCTAAGGCGTATCAGGAGGCAAATTTCCCAATTTAACAGAACAGGGGCTCTTGTATTACTGGTTTCGTAATTATTAATAAGCACAGAAAAAACAGGAGTTAAGTTATTCTGCCCAAATGTGAGACATTAGAATGGGAAGGAAAAAGTGAAAACTGGCGGGCGCCCTCAAGGCAATTGCCAATTGCAGTGTTACACCCAAGACTATCTGGAAATTCACCAAAACATATTCTACATAACAGAAATGCAAATTGGGGCTAGGCACCTGGGACTTTCCATTCCATTTAGTATGAAAAATGCTTGAGACTAGAAGGAGCCACACGACTAAAATTGAAAGAATGAAGCAGGGAAAATAAACAGCAGCAGTTACAGGAGGCCTTGAAGCCCCGCCTTTCCGGTGTGTCTGGGGGGAGGCTCGAATACTGGGACCGGCTCCGCTCTTAGTGGTTCCCAAACAGGTCCGACAGGATTATATAAACTGCCGCTCTCTGGTTTCCCACCAGTACCTCTTCATCACCATGTCTGGACCCGGCAAGGGTGGGAAGGGCCTGGGCAAAGCGGCGCCAAGCGCCACCGCAAGGTGCTGCGAGCAGCATCAGAGGCATCCACCAAAAACGCCATCGCCGTGGCCCGGCGCGCGGCGGCGCGTCGAAGCACATCTCGGGGCTCATCTGCAGGGAGACCCGCGGGAGTGCTCAAGGTGCTTCCTGGAGACCGTCATCCCCAACGGCGACACGTACACCGAGACCGCCAAGCGGGGCCGTCACGGCCATGGACGCTGATCTGCGCGCTCAAGCGCCGGGGCCGCACCCTCCGGCTGGAGGCTAATTCTTACTTCCACAACGACCGACAACACAAAGGCCCTTCTTGGGCCGCCCAGCTCACGTATGAGTTGGAGCACGATTTGCGCATTCTCCCGGAACGATAGCCCAGTGGGTAGGGCGTTTGCGCGCATGCGGCCGGCCTGTGCCGGCCAGAGTTCGATCCTCGGCGCGTCCCATTACGGTCCGGAGGGCTAATTCCTGAGTGCAGAGCCGGGAAGCTTCAGAGCATCACTCAGTGCTCTGACCCAAAAAAGCCAAAAAATTTGAACTAAATGCCTGAAACAAACTAGCAAAGCTAAGCTTTACATGCTCAGAATTAGTGTTCTGGCTGGCGCCACCCTGCTGAAGGATTTATTGTAAGAGTAGCGTATAATATAGCGCAGAAACGGTAATATGCGTAGAC
The DNA here is from genome assembly GCA_021461705.1 of Cryptotis parvus. NCBI lineage: Eukaryota > Metazoa > Chordata > Mammalia > Eulipotyphla > Soricidae > Cryptotis > Cryptotis parvus. Next base: position 76,882 of record JAJIBD010004126.1, read on the forward strand.
GTTGGCATAGAACAAGTGTTTAAACGGTCCTGTAACTTCCCTGCATCTCCAGTTGTTAGTAGTCTTGAAAAGCGCGGTGTTTCAAACCATGATCTCAGTTCAATGCATATTTCACCCCGAACTCCATGACTACTATTTTAGAGCCACTATTTTAGAGGCTGTCTTACTTCAGCACCATGTAATGCATTATTAGGTTCTCGCCTGAAGTTTTAGATCCTTATAAAACTGTATTTTTTTTTTTGGGGAAAGGTGTTCAGCAGTACACTCCCCCAGCGTTTATTTGCTCCTGATGGTGTGCTCAGAGGATCATTCCGGAGCAGTAAAGGGGTTTGGGGGTTGCTGATGCGGGAAACGAATCCAGATCGGCTGCACGTACAAGAAAGGCAGGCGCCTCCCCAGTTCTTTCAGTTTTTGGGTT